>JADBJO010007670.1:0-5000 GCA_016801955.1 Conus betulinus | reverse complement strand
TCCTGCCGCAGGAGCTAAGGTCTACGAGGTGCTGCCTTTTATCTATGTTCCTTTTGTGTAGTAATCATGTATTATTTACTGGGGTAGGCTGGTGAACTATTGTGAACTATTATGCTTATGTGATGTTTCAGAATCGCAGTCTGTACTATTATTTTTCATTCTGCCCTATCTTCATCTTCTTAATTAACAAAATGAATTGTTTCCGTTAATTTTTATTTACAGACAATGTTTCATCTACACACACACACACACACACACACACACACACACACACACACACACACACACACACACACACACACAAAGATGTCCCCGCCCATTGGGGAGTCCCGTAACGTCTTGTTCATGAATCCCCTCTTAACTCTCTTTTCTTATCAATTCTTGTCGTAACACCTGCCTTTCTAGCCACAGGACTGAGCAGACATGGTATGGACGAGACGACACCTGGTGACACTTACATGAGGAAACTGAAACTGGACTTTTTCCCCCAGTAGTGAATATTGCTATTGAATTCTCTTCTTTCTAACATCTGATTAATTCTTCAGGATATGAACATAGTAAAGCTTCTGTCCAATTTTTCCACACAAGATATAGTTTCTCTACGTAATGGAATTGTTAATCTCTCGTCCTATTTTTCTTTATACCTGACGCAATGTCTCCAGGAAAGGAACGAAATCCTTCTCTCTGTTTACCATTATGAATGACAATATTTTTTCACCTTCGAAAATGAAACACAATGTACTATCACAATAAGACACGCTAACTGCTTTATCAAGCATGGGTTTCAAAGCAAAGAACTCACGAAACCTCTCTCTAAGGAAAGGAAAAATAGTTGAAACAGTTTTTTGACATTCACTGTAGCTAACCAAGCCACTGAACAGTATCAGAACCTAGGAATGATGTATGGTAACTCCAAGGAAAGACAGGAAAGGAAACAAAGCAAACAGCAGAAGAGAGCCTGCAGGGGAGATACCAGCGTGGCCTACATAGCAAATACAAGGTCTGGTGTCTGCAGGTCGTGCTGATTCCGAAGTATCTCTGGTGCTGCTCATATACTATCAATAATGTTGAGTGCTTAAGAAAGACTACAGGCGGAGGTAGAGAAGGATGACATCCACCATCTTGAGCGTGCCCAGCAAGTCGCCATCTTCAGACTAAGAACTGGACACTATCAGTTGCTCTCCCACCTCTATCGCCTGAATATATTGCACACAGATGAGTGCCCATGTGGTACTGGCCCACAAACCCAGCCCACACGTACTTCAGTCCTGTCCCACTTTCGACAGCCTACGGCGTGAGTTTAGTTTTGGCCCGGTGCAGTGGAAGTCCAAGAAAAGCTGTGGGGGACGACAGACTCACTCCGACGGACCGCTGACTTTGCCAAAGCTACCGGGCTTTGTATCCGACCAGCATGACCAAGGAACGCAGAAGAAGAAGAAGAAGAAGAAGCTGAGTGCTTACACTGCTCAAGACCGATTTTTAATATAAATGGAACTCTTTGCACTTTACAGGAAAACATTCATACCGCACACTCCATCAAATATTTTCACAAAGCATTCCATACCAATCAATCACACATCTCTACATTAGAACTACAGTGCAAGTACAAACCAAAAGACTGATGAAAGGAAGAGGCAGTTCCAATCGTTTTACAGTTTGAAAAGATGCTGTTAACACGAGTTTGAAAGAGCCAAGAGAGGAAACACATCGTCAGTATCAGGGTGGATTCAATGGACACAAAAATAGCTTGGTGTCCCACCTGGTCTCAATGATGTCTCGTTGTTTCTGCTAAGCTAAGCTGAAGCTACACCTGATGTACGTTCTTGACGACCACAAAGTAGGTAAAGTGAGGTACCTTATCATGCTCTAGGACTCGGGAAACAAGGTTGTGAGGTCAGTCCAGCCCAAGCTTAAGATTGGCAGAAAATGCGAACTTCATGAGGCAATGGACGTGGTAAAGGAAAGACTCTGTATCAGGGGAATAACAAAAAAAAGCAAAGAAAGGCACACATGGAGGCACATACTAGTGCTCAAGGAGATCACACAAGCGGTTAGAACTGTCAAGGGAAGCACCACGCCATCAGAAGCTCCAGCAACGAAGTTCTACACGGCAGAAAGCCACAAATCATGGTCTGAAACAGCTGTGATATCACGAGTATGGATAGAGCAGATGACTGGAAATATGCAGTAGATCTTCTAGAACGAGAAAACCAATTCCGAAGTCATCAGGAAGAGTGGCATGAGACCGGATATTGTTGTCCACCCGGGTTCATCAAAACAATTGATTCTGATCGAACTCGCTGTGCACATCTAAAAGACCTAGAAATATGCCAGTTTAGCTAGCTGCTTGAGAGAATCTGGCTTCCAGGCCCAAGTTCTCGCCATGGAAGTTGGAGCAAGGGGATACGTAGGCTCATCAGCCTATGATCTCATAAAACAGCTCGGAATTTCAGGTAAGAAGAGGACCAGACCCCGAAGGCAATATCAGAAGCAGCTGACAAGAGTTCCAACTCGATCTGGTTGAAGACAACAAAAGTGAACTTCATAAGGCTTAAATTTCCCATCTTAGAACAGATTTCTGTTAGCAGTGGGGTAAGACTTCCGTCTTAGACATCCACCCATCCAATAGTGGCGGGTTTAAATTCCAGCAGAGCCGGGGAAAAAAACCTTAACAGTGGAAGGGCATCCAAGAGTCATGACCTGGATGTAGCCCGGCCCCCTTAGAGTGTAAGGAGTTCAGGGCCGAAACGCTTGTCTGAGTGGGTTTCTTCTCTGAAGACCTGCTGTCAAGCTCTCCCTAGGGTTTCTTCCTGCAGCGGAATAGCTAGACCAACTCAACCAAAAGTTAAAGCCTGGGTCAACAGAAATAAAGTTATGGTCGAAGGCAGGAGTTGACAAAAGAAGAGAATCCGAAAGGCAGCCCCGCGTGCCAACAGGGGTAGTGGACTACTAAGAACACTCACTCTAAAGAAGTCTGGGCTGAAACTGAATGTGGCACTTGACATCTTCTATGAGGTGCTTAATTTTAAGTTTTGTATATGATCTCTTGTATATGACTGGTTAATTAATTAAGATGGAGGAAATCAATGACCCTGTATATCCGCTCTGTCAGGTCAAACAAGCAGCGCAAACCCATGCAAGGCACCAAAGGAGAAACTACCAAGTGCTAAAGGAGATTACACATGCGGATAGCAATGCCAGAGAAAACGCGACGCCACCAGAAGCTCCAGCAATGACGTTCTACACGGCCTAAATCACGGCCTAGAACAACTGTGACACCCAGTGCATGGAAGCGCAGTTCACTGGATGGAGTGGATGACTGAAAATGCACAGCACAGACCTTCCAGAGATCATCAGGAAGAATGGCATAAGACCGGATTTGTCCCTTGACTGAGATTCATTGAAACAAACGATTCCGTCTGAAAACAGAATGGATTTAGATCACATATACAAGACTAAGAAGTGTGTCAGTCTAGCCAGCAGCTTGAGGGCAAGCTAAAAGTCTTGCCTTGGGTTGGAGCAAGAGGTCGTAGGCTCATCAGCCTATATTCGCATAAAAAGGTCGGTATTTCACGTAAGAAGAGGGCCAGAGCCCTTAATACAACGGCAAAGGTAGCTGAAAATGTTCCAGCTGGACGTCTTCTTGGAGAACCAGAAGTGAGGTTCATTAGGCTAAACTTTGTCCACAGCTGAACAGGCGTCCAAGCAGCGGTGAAACGTCCGATAATAGGCTAACACACACAGCAACACTTTGACGCGTTCATCAATCCAGGTACAACTTCAGATCCTGGCAGTGCCCACACAACCACATACACAAGCACACATACACACACGCGCGCGCGCTCGCACACACACACGTACTCACGCACGCACGCTCGCACGCACGCACGCACGCACGCACGCACGCACGCACACACACACACACACACACACAGCTAGCTAGCTAGCTAGCTAGCTAGCTAGCTAGCTAGCTAGCTAGCTAGCTAGATAGATAGATAGATAGACAGACAGACAGACAGATAGATAGATATACAATGATAATAATGGCACCACCAATATTAGGTAGGTATTCAAGGTCTGACCAGCGCGTTGGGCTAGTGAGTGGGTAAGATATCTTTTAAGTCATAGCCATGAGACCCTCTCTCATTTTAGTCACTAGTTCATTTATCCATTGCTTTAAATCATAAACATAGTGATCTCGAAACTTAGCGGATGTGGTATAACATATGTCGACTAGTTTGCACACAGTGAGACCTCCTTGGTGAAACTAAAACTAATGTTTTGTTTTATTTTCTTTAACCCTAATACATTTTCCTTGAAATTACTGCACTTGGTTAATTTTATTACTTGTTTTCTCTCTCTCTCTCTCTCTCCTCTCTCTCTCTCTCTCTCTCTCTCTCTCTCTCTCTCTCTCTCTCTCTCTCTCTCTCTCTCTCTCTCTCTCCAGGTTTGCCTCGCTCTCAGGTTGGATTTGCCTAGGGAAGTGTGGTGGAAGCGTTGGAGCTGGAATCCTGTTGGAATACTTCCCCATTTCCTGCCCATTTCTAATCTCCTGCTCCCTTCAAATCCTCTGCTTCTTCATCGTCCTCGTCGCTCTGAAGGACACCCTGGCACCTCTGTCGACATCAGCGCTTGATCACCAGAACACCGGCGTCGTTTCCACATTAAGAAGGTTCCTCTGCATGCTGGGGAGGCCAGAAAAGAGTGACACGATGCCTATGATGGGAGTGGATAGAGAGGGAAGAGGCTGTCAGCTCGGAGAGCTTTGTTATATGAGAGGAACAACGCAGCACGTGGGTCAGCGCGCAGGGTGGTGGTCATCCTGGCCTTGAGTTTCGGCCTGCAGTCGTTGTGGGTCAGTCAACGGGAGGTCATGGTCCAGATTGTGAGTCTGCCGCCCTTTGAGTGGCCAAAGTCATGGTGAGTAAGGTTACACACTACAGGTACCTATGCACACACATACACACACTTGCTTTGGGAAGCACATATGTACAACCTAC
>JADBJO010007669.1:102500-108740 GCA_016801955.1 Conus betulinus | reverse complement strand
ATTCACTATTTCTAGCGGCTGCTCTTTTTCAATTATACAACAGATTGCATAGTTTAAAACATGATTCTGTTGTTATTATTTCGTCATTCCCCACCTCCTCCTCCTCCTACACACACACACACACACACACACACACAACAGATGCATGTGTGTGTGTGTGTGTGTGTGTGTGTGTGTGTGACAAAAACTTCAAGTTCAGGCATCACCCATCTTCAATGCTGCAGCAAGATTCAAACATCAGTGTTTGATTTCTCCTCCAATTCAAGCGACGCTACCGTAGCACACTTATACACCTTGGCAGGCACAGGAAGAAAAAGGAACTCGTTAGACTCTTCAAACGACAATGGCATTCTTTTATTTCACTCAAAAGCGACGGGAAGAAACCTCGTTAGAGACTTTGCCGACAACGGCAGTCATTCCTTTATTTCACTCAAAAGCGACGAGAAGTTTGCTTCAGTAAGGGTGAAGTTAGGGTCGTTTACACAGCGTGACTCAGACCAGTTGGTGCTGGAGATAATTACACCAAATCGCGGTCCTCCTGGCAGTAAAAGAGTTAATTAAGGTTAATTTTTATATTCTGCTGTTGCTAACGTATGATGCCAGGATGGAGCAGAGTATGGTCAAGCTTGGAGATTCCATGTTATGGACAAAATCCTGATTTTCGTTCGGTGTGTCACTGATCTTCTAAGTGTAGCCCAGATGTAGCACCACGAGCACCATTTGCGCGAAGTTAGGAAAGTTTCACTATGTCAGTAAGTTCTACCTTGATGTACTTATGACTGGACTATATTCTTGACAAGTTTTCACGAAATCATAATGAACAGTCCAATTTCGAGGGGTCGTTCGTTTTTTCTTCGTTCGTTCGATCTTTTTGTTCCTTCTTCAGTAGCTGCTTTCAATAGCTGACTGACCAATTGGTTGGCTAGTCGTCAACTGGCTTGTAGCTGTGTTGGCTCGGTGGTTGGTTGGCTAGTTGTCAGCTGGCTTGTAGTTTTGTTGGCTAGGTGGTTGGTTGGCTGGTTGTCAGCTAGCTGGTAGTTTTTTTTGACTAAGTGGTTGGTTGGCTAGTTCGTCAGCTAGCTGATAGTTGTGTTGGCTAGGTGGTTGGGTTGGCTGGTTGTCAGCTAGCTGGTAGTTTTGTTGGCTAAGTGGCTGGTTGGCTAGTTTGTCAGCTAGCTGGTAGTTGTGTTGGCTGAGTGGCTGGTTGGCTGGTTGGTTTCCCTACCGACTGTCAATGACTTGACATTTCAGCAGATGCAGACCGTCGATTGAGGTGACTGACGGCAGCTGCTTCCAGCCTCCCGATGATTCAGACCCAGAGAGGAAATGTCCACTCTAATTACAGGAAGGGTCTTTAAATTCGGCTGAAGATGCACAAAGTCAGTCCATTAATTACTGTTACAACAACGGTCCCATAACAGAGACGTGTTACTTCAATTCCAACAATATCCATGGCCTTTCTCTCTCTCTCTCTCTCTCTCTCTCTCTCTCTCTCTCGCTCCCTCCCCTCCCTCTTCCCTCCTCTCTCTCTCTCTCTCTCTCTCTCTCCCCCTCCCTCTCTCTTTCTCTCTTGCTCCCTCCCTCCCCCCTCCCCCCCCTCTCTCTCTCTCTCTCTCCAAACCCGGATTATTATAGCCTATATAATCAAAAAGGTCAAGAAACATGGCTTGGTACAGTCGATCAACATTATGTGGAGCATTTAGAAAACTAGAATATCACGAAGTAGTATAGGTGATCAAAATGAATAGAACTTACCAGAAAGTTCAGGAACCATAACGTGTTGTAGCAAATCAATGAGCTTGGAACATTTTAAGAAGTTAGAGAACCATGACGAACTATGACCAACGAAACCGCAGGGAACACGTTAGAAACAAGATCTGGAACCTTTCTGAAGCTTCTTACACTTTCAGGGTGATTCTGTGACTCTGAAGAATCTTCCAGAATAATTGCATTGTGCGCATATAGGTCATCTTAGCATAAGTAACTAAACAAAGTAACGACTTAAAAGTAAAGTTTTTGTTCTCTGGAACGCGCGCGGCTGCAGCAGCTTGCCGTTCCGAACAGCATTCCTTGTGAAGGATGGAGTTATCGCAGAGAACAATGTACCATTCCGCATGTCAGAGCTACCAACAGGGCCACGGCTCAACTTCATGGTAGACGTCCGTTGGTCTCATCTGTCGGGGGGTGGGGGGGGGGGGGGGTGGGGGGGGTGGGGGGGGGGCAGGGCGGGAGGGGGTATCTGTTATCTGCTTGTTATAACTGACCAATATTCTCGCTATCCTAAGTTGAAATGGCTCGCAGGTCATCGACTGGTCATGTCATTTCTGTCGTGGCCAGAGAGAATTTCCATGTAAGGATTTCAAAACACGGAACTTGACAAAACAGTTCACTGTCCCCCATTTTACAGTAGAAGGTTGAAGAAATACTCAGAACAGAATTTTTCGGCCGTGCAACACCGATGTGATATATCCTCTGTGGCTAAAAGCAGTTCTGCTTAAGCGGTAACTTTCAACACACTGCCTATGAAAGCTCTTCGTTCTGCCCACAGTCACAGAAGAAACTGGAAACAAGAATTCTACCCGTTCTGTCGAGTGGACAGATCCACACCTCATTTCACTTACTGACCAGTCCACCCGGCGTTTCCCTTGTGCTTGGCTATCAACCCATATTCCAAGCACCCTCGTCACACTCTTTCTACTCTCGCCCAGCCGACAGTAAACGTCGTTCCTTAGATTCTTTTGCAAACCACGAGATGAAAACCATTGCAGGTGATAATAACTGTAGCAAAGATGTCAACAAATCTTAAATAAATGCTAGCGAACCGAAAAAAAGTACACAAACGAATCACAAGACAAAACACGACGCGTTTCGACCTCTTAGGTCTTCTTCAGGCAAGGTGCAAACCAATTATAACGAAAATGAATTAGCATATCACTTTAGTGATTTTCAGTTTCGTTTGTCCTACTTGGTTTGTATCTTGCCTGAAGAAGACCTAAGAGGTCGAAACGTGTCGTGTTTTGTCTTGTGATTCGTTTGTCCACGGTTTTTTTTCATTGTTTGTTTGTTTGTTTTTCGGTTCGCTAACATTTATCAAGATCTGTTAAGATTTCCGCCTGCAGTCGTCTCACTTTGCAACTAGATCTAAAGATGTCAACGTTAATACATTCGAGTGTCCTTGAAGCAGAAGAGAAAACACAAAGTGTCCGCAAGCAGGGCTTGTTCTGTTCACTGCGACACGTGTGTGTCACTGGCCATGGTCAATGTCTGTTCACTAGGACACATGTGACAGTGTCCATGGTCAGTGTTCTGTTCTGTTCACTGTGACACAGTGTCCATGGTCAGTGTTCTGTTTGTTCTGTGACACACGTGTCAGTGTCCATGTCAGTGTTCTGTTCACTATGACACATGTGTCACTGTCCATGGTCAGTGTCCATGGTCATTCTGTTCACTGTGACACATGTGACAGTGACCATGGTCAGTGTTCTGTTCACTGTGACACATGTGTCAGTGTCCATGGTCAGTTTTTCTGTTCTGTACACTGTGACACATGTGACAGGTCAGTGTTCTATTCACTGTGACACATGTGACAGTGTCCATGGTCAGTGTTCTGTTCTGTTCACTGTGACACATGTGACAGTGTCCATGCTCAGTGTTCTGTTCTGTTCACTGAGACACATGTGACAGTGTCCATGCTCAGTGTTCTGTTCTGTTGACTGTGACACATGTGACAATGTCCATGCTCAGTGTTCTGTTCACTGTGACACATGTGACAGTGTCCGTGGTCAGTGTTCTGTTCACTGTAAACACATGTGACAGTGTCTGTGGTCAGTGTTCTGTTTCACTGTGACACATGTGACAGTGTCCATGGTCAGTGTTCTGTTCACTGTGACACATGTGACAGTGTTCCGGGTCAGTGTTCTGTTCACTGTGGCACATGTGACAGTGTCTATGGTCAGTGTTCTGTTCACTGTGACACATGTGACAGTGTTCAGGGTCAGTGTTCTGTTTACTGTGACACATGTGACAGTATCCATGGTCAGTGTTCTCTTCACTGTGACACAAGTGACAGTGTCCGTGGTCAGTGTTCTGTTGACTGTGACACATGTGTCAGTGTCCATGATCTGTGCCTGCAGACTGGGTGGCTGGACACTTACTGGAAACACACATCGTTCCACCGTCTGCCTCTGGTACTGAAGACGTAAAAGCGTCATCAGATGACAATGAACTTCAGTTCACCCTGCAGTTCATCTTCCCACTCTCTGAGATGAAATCCTGACCGATTCTTCACTTGGCCTGTCACCCCTGGTCAGTCCAACAAATCAGCCTATTCAGCCTGTTACGTTCTCAAAAACAGTGAAGACTGAAGACGTCTACAATATTAGAAACAAGATGCAAAGCATATAAACGTAGTCTCACCGTTCACCCTGGAATACATGTACTTTCTGAGATATTCCGTAAAGAAGAAGAAAAAACCGTTGGGCTCGTTTATAGCCGTTAGCAACGGTTATTCTGGTAATTTTTACTAAAACATGGTGTGGCATCATCGTGTGGGAAACAATAATGAACATACGTACAAAATTTCAGAAAGATCGTCGGCCCCAGAGGTTTTGTCTGGAAGCGAGTGGTGGACACATTTTTTTTTGACAACGGCACAGACAAACACACAGGACAAGCCATACAGACAGCATCTCTTTGTTCCCATTGTTAAAACTACTCCCTGTTCTATAAGAACATGGAGGAAGTACAAAAACGTTATCAGAAAAGAATCTGAACAAGCGGCAAATGGGCACTATCTCAGTTAAACAACTAGCTGCATTTTTTTACGTTTAAGTTTTGTGTTTCAGTATGCCTTCATTGGAAGTGGTACAGGTCTCTGTCATTCGAACATCGTTCACAATTCAAACAGCAAAAACAACCTCTTAACGGAGGATTTCAGAGAGTGAGAGAGAGCGAGGAGGAGAGAGACACGAGAGAGAGGAGAGAGGAGCAGAGAGGAACGAGGAGAGAGGAGAGAGGAGAGGAGATGTCCCTGATCACAGATGATAAATTTGCACATGCTAAGAAGGAGGGGACTGCCCTTCATTCATAGCCACACACCACACACACACATCACACCACATCACACACACACACACTCACAACGCACACACAACATCACACACACCACACACACACACATCAAACACACCACGCACCACACTCACAAACACACACACAACACAACAACACACGTAACGCCAGCAAAGAGAAACACTGTATAGCCTGTGCTAGCCGGGCGTTATGTGTCGATCGAGGAAATGATAATAAACAACAAAATAACTAATAATAATAGGTGGCGCACGCAGAAGGGTGGGACACACCAAACACAACACACACACACCCACAACACACACACACCCACCCACAACAACAAGCAGCGCACGCGCACACACACATTACTTTTAATACAAAACACGCACAACACCACACCCACCTCTCTATCCCTCAACTCTATCTCTCTTAGCGCTGCATATCTCTCTACACACAAACACACACACACAACACACACCACACACACATCACACAACACAAGGCCATCACTGACCACAACACACAATAACATGCCCCCCCCCGCGCACGCACACACCCACAACACACACACACAAAACACACACACACACACACCACACACACCACACACACACACCACACCACACACGTGACCCCAGTTCAGGATAAACAATTTTACATCCCTATACAGCGGAGTGTCTGCAGGACGTATCAGCCTGCGTACGCAGAAGAAGAACAACAACAAATTCTTTCTGGAACGTTGTGGTTGGTGTGTGTCGTGTGTGGGTGTAAGCCCCTGTGTGTGTGTGTGTGTGTGTGTGTGGTGTTGTGTTTGTGTGCGTTGCCGGCGGGCGGGCGGCGTGCGTGCGTGCGGTGTGCTGTGTGTGTGCTTTGTGGTTGTGTGTGTGAGCGTGAAGCGACCTGCGTGGCAGGGCGCCCTGCCCCGGCGCGTGGGTGTGTGTAGGTGTGTGTGTGGTGTGTGGGTGTTATGGTGTGTGTGTGGGTTGTGTGTGTGTGTGTGTGTTGTGGCATCATGGTAGTGGTGTGGGTGTGTGTGTGTGTGTGTGTGGTGTGTGCTGTGTGTGGTGTGGATTACAGAATGCTGTTCCCTCCCATATCCACACACAATGGCAGGACGGGTTTGAAGAGGATACGTGATAACTATTATGACTTAAAAAGCAGCAGTGTCCG
>JADBJO010007669.1:85000-92500 GCA_016801955.1 Conus betulinus | reverse complement strand
GGGGGGGGGGAGTCGGATGCAGCATGAAGAGAATCACAATGTATTATTTTCTTAGCGCCAGTCCCTTACCCCACGGGTACCGGGTCTTCTCTTTGTCCTCAGCAGCAACCTTTTAAACATTATTGCTAAAGCTCCGCCCCCCCCCCCCCCCCCCCAAAACAAACAAACAAACAAACAAAACACCGCTGACAAACGAATCACAAGATAAAGCACGACGAGTTTCGACCTCTTAGATCTTCTTCAGAAAAGACACACAACACTCAGGACAACGAAAATGAACGAGCAATCACATCCAGTTTCAACGTGTCTCCAACACCCTGTTGTAACCAAGCAATTAAAACCTGTTGTCTCTTACCTTTGAGACCCAACCCAGCACTGTTTTCCCAGATCTGTCTAATTCCAGCAGCATCAAATATGCTTTCTGAGGTAACCTTTCAGCTTTCACCTGTAAAAGTCTAAACCAGTATTGTAAACAAGTAACGTAAAAAGTACTTTCCGTCATTTGAGAGAGAGAGAGAGAGAGAGAGAGAGAGAGAGAGAGAGAGAGAGAGAGAGAGAGAGAGAGAGAGAGAGAGAGAGAGAGAGAGAATGCACGCAGCATGAAGAGACCGAGACTGACAGGAACCATAATGTATCATTCCCTGGCGTACCTCAACCGTCTGCTCTTTTGTTTAACCCTCTGTCCTGGTCTTCTGATAGGATGAGCGTAGTGCTAGAAGAGGGGAAAAAAGGCGACTGGTGGGCGACTAGACTGAATGATAAAAAGTAGACTGCATGAGAAGATGGGTAGGCGAGTGCGTGTGGGAAAGAGGATGGCTGTGGGGGGTTAGTGAGTGACAGGCGAGTGAACTTTTATCTCCACCATCCCTTAGCTGGTGGTTTGGTCAGCTAGTTGGATACTTTGTTACTCAGTCGGATGACCAGGCAGTTATTTTGTTAATTAGATATCCAGTTAATGTCCTGCCGAGCACGTGAGGCAGTTTTGCGTTGTCACTGTCAATAAGAGTGATTAATGATTCCAATGAAGCAAAGAGTGGTATCATTTTTTTTTTAACTGTTCTCACCAGCGCTTGTGTGTGTGTGTGTGTGTGTGTGTGAGTGTGTGAGTGTGTGTGTGTGTGTGTGTGTGTGTGTGTGTGTGTGTGTGTGTGTGTGTGTGTGTGTGTGTATGTGTTTTTGTAAGTGTGTGTGTGTGTGTGTGTGTGTGTAAGTGTGTGTGTGTGTGTGTGTATGTGTGTGTGTGTGTGTGTGTGTGTGTGTTTGCGAGGTGTGTGTGGTGTGTGTGTGTGTGTGTGTGTGTGTGTGTGTGTGTGTGTGTGTGTGTGTGTGTGTGTGTGTGTGTGTGTGTGTAAGTGTGTGTGTGTGTGTGTGTGTGTGTGTGTGTGTGTGTGTGTGTGTGTGTGTCACACTGAGCATGCATGTGTTATACGTGTGAATGTGAATTTGTATGTGGAAGGGGAGGGGGAGTGGTGGTGGCATGTTGGGGTGGTGGAGGAAAGGAAGAAGCAGATGGTGTACAGGGAGAGAAGGTGATGATGTCTCCACACACTCACATGTACAGCCTCCCGTCTCCCTCCTTCCCCCCTTCCCTTCCACCTACTTCATTTTCTTGTAATTTATTTTTACTTTTCGTTCTCTTATTATCATTTTTTTTTCATCTTACTACTTTCTTTCACTTTATTCCACTTATGTTGACAGAGTTTCTACACGTTGTAGTGGCAAGGACACCAAGACCTCACCTGAAACCCCACTCACAGAATCCCACCAAGCGCAGGCCGAAGCGGGAAAAGCTTCAACCACCTTCCCCAAAGCCTACACAGCCGCAATGGAGACCTGCTGCCTATGTCCACAACCGAAGTGGAAATACTGTACTTCCCAGTTTCGGGGAGCCAGACGACCATGTAGAAGACGTCTCAGTCATCAGGGAAGTTCCTGGCAGACACAAGAAGGACTGCCAATCCCCTCACCCGCTGAAAGCCTTGGCACTGGAGGTGATTGATGACCAGTACAGCCTCAGTGAGTGGACGCACGTGTTCACGGATGGATCCTCAGCGGGAACAGTGAAGAACGGGGGAGCAGGCATCTTCATCAAACACACTGATGGGAGGCTGAATCCCAAAACTTTTCCGACTGGACAAATATCCTCCAACCACAGAGCAGAGTCAGCAGCTCTGCTCCTTGGCATACAGGTGTCACAAGGTCCGGACAACCCACCACCCACCATTGCTTTCTTCACTGACTGCAGATCCCTGCTGCAGGGACTTCAGAGCAACCGAAGCGAACACCCGCTGAAAAGAAAAACAACATAAACAAGCCCTCCACCATCTTTCAAAACAACCCACCTTTGTACTCCAGTGAATTCCATCCCACTGTGGGATCACCAGAAATAAGAAGGCTGACGCTCTGTCCAAGGCAGGCTCCAATATGGAGCAGTTCAGCCACCTAGTGACCTATACAGAGGCCAAAAGTTTCATGCACAACCAATATCATAACCAATGGAAGAGAAGGCTGGGTGCAAACAGCAGTGCTGATCCAGTCCATCAGCTCCAGATATACCAGCAAACAATCCTCTTCAGACTGAGAACCGAGCACTACAAACAGGTGAGTCGTACAACAGCCGAATTAAGACTGCCCACACAGAGGAATGTCCATGTGGCATTGGATTTCAGACCCCTGAACACATCCCCCAACACTGTGCAGCCCATGGTGTTCTGCAGTGTCACCCAAAGGATGCAGAGCTGCAGATGCAGCTTTGGGGCAGCCTTCAACGCCCCGAGAAGACTGCGGGATTCATCATGGCGATAGAACTGAAGATCTGACGCTACCAATGAAATGGACTGGACTGCAGAAGCAAAATCTCACTCCAACCCTGTAAAAGAAACTGGTCCACCCCCTTAAAGAGAGTGGTCCACCCCTTTAAGAAAGTGGTCCACCCCAGCATGGTGGACAACTTCATGGCGGGAAACAGGGAGTGAGAGAGAAAGAAAGAGAGAGAGAGAGAGAGAGAGAGAGAGAGAGAGAGAGGAGGCAAAGATAAAGAGACAGAGAAAGAAGAGACAGAGAGAAAGAAGAGAGACAGGGAGAAAGAGAGAGACAGAGACAGAGAAAGAAAGAAAGAGAGAGAGAGAGAGAGAGAGAGAGATACTCAAGACTCAAGTTTCTTTATTCATGTTAGGCCTTAGCCCATCACGAAGGGGATGTGAATATGCAAATAAATGAAGGTATGTAGTAAATTCAAAATGAAAGCTAACGATAATATAGAATGTGTTCATGTATTAATCTCTCATTTTAAATCCTTTAAACAAAAAATAATGAGAGATTATGTACGTCTTCAGGTACAGTTGATGACATAAACAAACTCAATTTAAACAGTTAAGGATATCTATAATATTAGGCTTAACTAACGTTTCACGAGTACGGCCAAGTGCCGGGCAACACAGAACAAAATGCGCCTCATTTTCTTTGCTTTCATTACATAAGGGGAAATTAAGTCGTTAGACATAAACACTCCGTATTGATAGCAGAGCATCACCAGATCAGAAACCCCGAGCCTAAATCTAGTCGTAATATATTTCAGATGCTATCAATATCTGCATGTAAATAAGGTTCTAAACTGTGGTCGCAGCAAAAAAAAAAAGTTCTGCACAAGCTGAAGCTGTCACTTGTGTTGATATGATTGGACCAAGTTCGCCATTGGCAGTCAGTAAGCCTTCGTTGAAAACAAAGTATAAGCTACACTCCTCCCAACACCTTGATTCGCCCAAACAAAATCAAATCTATATTTAAACAAACACAAGCAAATGTTCGTTACCGAGTTTTTCTTACCTCTTGCAATCAGGTCAGATAGCATATGATAAGCTTTACGTGCAATCTTGTAAATCTCCATTTGAATCAGCCTAAACCAGTCGCAAATGCGCTTGACAATATAATTTACATATATTGGACAGCTATTTGTTTCACCATAAACAAGATCTTTCAGTGTTCGTCTGAGTAACCCTAAAAGTTTCTTCAAAGCAAATAAATGAACTGCTTCACAATGGAATACACATTTTCTAGGTCCTGTATTTCGTAACCATACTACACAATTGGCTATATCTGAGAATCAAATAATTCCATAAATAGCGTGTTTATCTTTTTCATAAGATAAATCAAAACATTTTTTGTTCGCTTGCAAGGTCTTTGCATACAGCAGTAAAGCTCAAGCGCGTAGAAAAAGTACTCCTAAGTATTTGTACACGTTAACTACGTTAACACCATTTTATAACAATTTCTCTCTGACATTAAAATAGCCACACTTCGAAAGAATATAATATTGTTTTTAATCATATTAACTGTAACAGCATGCTGTAGGCTATCCAGCTGTGTCTGCAAACCTGTAACTGTCTCCGCCATCCAAAAACAACATCGTCAGCCAACAACAGAATGAATAATTCCAAACGCGTTAAGTGAAGATCTAGCACGATGTCTTATACCGCAAATTCGTTAATAAAAAGAGAGAACACAGCAGGGCTGCAGGCATCTCCTTGTCTTAATCCTGATGTGCAGACAATGTAATCAATTAACATAAAACCACATCGAACTCTAGCTTTGACATCATTGTACATGTTTTAAATACATATATGCAACATATCATTTTTCAAGAGAACTGGCCAACGAAGATTTCGATTTATTGTATTAAAAGCTTTTTCTAAATCTATAAGATTTATAGCATTTAATGCGACACAAGATTTTCGATCGTAATAGAACTGTTTCTGTATGATAGCTAGTAAAGAAAAATATGTGGTCGACTGTTGAATATCCTTTTTTCAATCCAGCTTGATATTCACCTGTGATATTGTTTCCTTTCACCGATTCTTGCAATCTGTTATTTACCATACAAAATAATTCACTGCTAATATTACTCAAAGAAATTCCCCTATGACTGTTGGGGTTATTCATATCACTTTTTTAATCGGCTGAATAACAGATTCAGACCAGTGTCAGGGAATATACCATCATCAAATAAATCTTAAATAAATGTTAGCGAACGGCCAAGAGAAACGTCGACAAACGAGTCACAAGAAAAAAAAACACGACGACGCGTTTCTCTTGGTGATTCGCTAACATTTATTTAAGATTTGTTTAGATTTCGCCTGCAGTTGTCTCACTTTGCAACTACATTATTAAATAGCTTATCAAATAATTTCAGGAAACAAATGTATAACCTGGTCATTCGAATGCTTAAAGAGCTCGCCAATAATGCCATCGGGACCAGCTGCTTTACGGTTTTATAATTTTCTTAAAGCAACCAGTATTTCTTCTCTAAAGATTGGACGATTCATGTAGCCTTGCGTGTCTTCAACTGAATCCTCACTTACTGTGTTGTCAGCGTCCGTTTCCAGCAAGGTTTGAAAATGTTGAAACCAGGAGTCAACTGATGTATCATTTCTAGGCTTTTTATTTTAAAGATGCATTATAAATAACGTCCCAGAATTCCTTTAGTTTTTCACTGTTAGTACAAGTTTATCTGGTAAAGCTTTGTTGAACTGCTTCTTCTTCCGCTTTTAATTAATTTCTATACTCACGTATGGCAATAACATATTCATTTCTTTTTTCAGATACAGATTTTTTTTCTCAAATTTTACACAATGACAAAACATCTGCAACAATATGTTGGTATTTCTGTTACAAAATTTGCACTCTAAATCAACCCATTTACTTGAATTTCCATCGTTCTCAAATGATATACGTGCTTTCATGGATTCAGCACTTACTCTTATACAATCATTAAAAGTGTTAGGAGCATCATTCACATTAGCATCATTCGCAAGATCAATTTTCGAGCGTTTGTCTTCACTACACAAAATACTGGTATATTCATCGGCACACTTTTCGTCCCCCCAAATTTGTGTAAACAATATCCTCTCTTTTTTGCGCACAAATATCAGGTGATTGTAGCGATTGGAAAATAGCATATGCAGTCACTGACAAATGGTCAAAATCAATACGGTCAATAACAGGTAATTTGCAGAAGTGAAACAATATCATAAAAAGTTCACGTGAGAATACAAGATAGTCTGTGACACTGCTTCCAGAATCAGATATGAATATGTAGCAACCTTCATGGTCGCCTCTGTACACGCCATTCAAAAACTCAAATCTAATGCAGTACACATGTTCAATAACAATTTCCCATAGTTGTTGAGAGTAAGGTCATTTGATTGTCGGTTCAAATCAAGAGACACATTATTGAATTGTGGGTCAAAAATCATTTTCTTACAGAGTAGTCTAGAGAAATATCCGAAGTTCTACTGTACAAATCACCAAGTAAAGTAACATACAACTCATTCTGTAACAGAGAATCAGTTAAACACTCTTCCAGCATACTAATCCCATTGTCGATATCGAAGTGGGTGTTGAAATGAGATCCTTCTGGGGGAATATATGTATAAACATACAGAATATCTTTATCCATTCAAAGAACTCTTCATCAATCAAAAAGTTGCAACAATTAACATGGTCCATATCAACACTTTTAACATACCGGAAAATGTCATTTCTTATTAAACAAACAAGCCCTCCCGACCGTCTACCATGTTTAGTAAATTTTATGGCAAGTTTACGAAACAGTCTGTATCAGTAAATACATCAAACCGACATTCCTCAATGAATGTCTCAGCTAAACAAACAGAATCAAATACACCAACAAAAGAAGTAAAACCAGAAACAAACTTTTTTGGTGTGAAAATTCACACTCCACAGCGAAAAAGAGAAACGTTTCAATTCAGCACGCAGTGTGTGTTGCACGCGCTCACTCGCAGTCACTGGTTGGCACGACCTCGCTCCTAATCAGCATTGCGGCGTACAAGTGTGTCACTAACATGGGAGACAGGTGGGCGCATACACG
This sequence comes from Conus betulinus, assembly GCA_016801955.1. Classification (NCBI taxonomy): domain Eukaryota; kingdom Metazoa; phylum Mollusca; class Gastropoda; order Neogastropoda; family Conidae; genus Conus; species Conus betulinus. Next base: position 85,614 of record JADBJO010007669.1, on the reverse strand, counting down.
GTGTTAGATTAATTCTGTTCCCTCTCTTGCTGTTATCAGGGGGAGGGAAAGACGTTCAGAATCTGGAGTCGTGCAAACTGCCCCTCTCACCAAGGAAGTACCTTTTGCCATCTACGAGTAGGTGGTCGAAGACCATCGCGACTTTTTCCCCTATCATTTCTGGCTTTTACAGATGGGAGGAGGGGGAGGGGGGGGGGGGGGGGGGATAGTGTGCGTCTTATCTTCCTCACTTGGAAGGTCTTCCCTAAAAAAAATACTGGTGATCTGCAGTTTCTGTTTTTACTTTCAGAATTTGCACTTTGTAAAATCAGCACCATGCAATGATCGGAGAATCTGGTCTGCTATTCAAACGGAGGATCCTGCCAAATTCCATGTCAGTGCTAATATTCAGTTTATCAGTAATGACATCAGGTAATTTACCTTCTCATATTCTGCGGACTCATTTTGGTCTTTATCTATTCCATTTACTGTAAGTTATTCCTTTTGGATCTGCCCTTAAGGTCATTAGTCTTTTTTTTCAAGCTGTTCAACTCGAGAAAGCAGATCAGAGTTTTTCTTAATCAAACCGATTTTATTTTCCTTTCTCAGGTTATCCACTTTATCTTGTAAACCCA
>JADBJO010007669.1:55000-67500 GCA_016801955.1 Conus betulinus | reverse complement strand
AGAGAGAAGGTCAAGGCCACGTGTACTGACTAACAGGCACGGGGAAAGAAAAGGTACTGGCACTTTGGTGTTTTACGTTCTTCATCAACTGCAGGTTGTCAGGCACAGCAAGTAATACACTGGCAGTGATTCCTGTTTACCGGGCAGATTGAAAAGAAAGGAAACTATAATTATGGGAGATCAATGTCTTCATATAGTCTCATTGTCTCAGACCACCTTATGAACAGAACATTGATATATGAAAAATGCAATAATAATGATGATGATAATAATAATAATAATAATAATAATGTGCACTAGTGACACACACACACACACACACACACACACACACACACACACACACACACTCGCACTCGCACTCGCACGCGCGTGTATACACACACACACACACGCACGCACGCACGCACACAAACAAAACACACACACACACACGCGCGCGTGCACGCGCGCACACACACACACACACACACACACACACACACACACACACACACACACACACACACACACACACACACACACATAACCGAACACGCAGAATAGTGATAGAGAAAACCGTCCACTCAAAACGTATACTATTACTATGTAGGCTACTTTCTAGTGTATTCCGAGCAAAAGTGTATGCCTTCCACATGTAAATCAGTGCACCATGGCTTTGTACCTTTATCATATTTACTGGGCCTCTGCAGTATATGTGGCAAATGTTTTAAACATAGTATTATTTTCACAGTATAAAACAGACGTCTCGTTAGCAAGTACGCACACACACACACACACACACACACACACTCATCCGTCTCCCCCCCCCCCTCCCCCCCCAAAAAAAAAAAAAAAAAAAAAAAAAAAGAAAAAAGAAAGAAAGAAAGAAAAGATGTGGAGGAAGAAAACGTAGTCTCTTAAGGTGTGACCGAGCAAGTGAGAGAGAGACAGAGGGAGAGAGAGGGCGGGGAGTAGAGGGGGAGGTGGGGAAAAAGACAGAGAGAGAGAGAGAGAGAGAGAGAGAGAGAGAGAGAGAGAGAGGTGGAGAAAAAGACAGAGGGAGACAGAGAAGGAGGAGGGGGGTGAGGACTGGAGAAAAGACGGACAAAGAGAGAGATGGGGGAGAGAAAAAGACAGGCAGAGAGAGAGAGAGAGAGAGAGAGAGAGAGAGACAGACAGACAGACAGACAGACAGACAGATAGACAGTAGAAAGACAGAACGTTAGACAGACAGAAATAGAGACACAGACAGGGACAGACAGAGAGATGAGAGACTACAGACATTGCCATCGTGTGTGTGTGTGAAGGACATCGTACATGACTCGCAGAGAGAGAGAAGCGAGAGAAACAGGAGGTCTCCAACTCCCAAGAACTAATGCGCACTCTTTTCTTTTTTTTTTTTTTTTTTTACAGCAGCACTAAAAAACTCAGTCTTTGACAGTGACTGCAGACAGACAGACAGACAGACATCTTGCCAGACCAGTTCCAGCCAGCGAGCCAGCCTGACTCCCTGCTGCGAAACAGGCTGCAGGCAGCACAGAAGTAGAAGGACAAATTCTTTCTTCTCCTTCCTTCCTTCCTTCCCATCTCACCAGACTTTTTGCCGCGAGAGGGAGGACGTGGGGGTAGAAACAGAGTAAAAAGAGGTGGGTGGTTGATTGGGACCTGAGCGTGTTGACCAGATGCTAGATGACGGTGGGTTGCGTGAGATGATGGGTCAAAGAAACAAGTGTGGGGAAGGGGGGGAGGGGGGAGAGGGAAGGGAGGGGAGGAGGAGGAGGGGGGGGGGGGCGAGTCTGTGAATGAATATGCGTGTGACATTTCCTCAGTTTGTCTGTCAGACAGTTTGTTTCGTTAGATAACTTGCTTACGTACTGACGAGAGATGGGCGAGTGAGTGAGCGCGTTTCAAGATTTTACTCTCCAGCAGAAAAATGAGCGCTTCCAATTAAGTCTAAAGCAGCATGCCTCTCTCTCTCTCTCTCTCTCTCTCTCTCTCTCTCTCTCTCTCTCTCTCTTTCTCTCTCTCTCTCTCTCTCTCTCTCTCTCTCTCTGTCTCTGTTTAGTAAGACAACACGTCTATGTCCACCCGATATGATAAAGAGTGTGTCAATATCTAAGTCACAGGCAGCACGGCACGGCACGGCATGGTATGGCTCGCCTGCCGCTTGGCGTATACACGGCAATAACTGTAATAAAGCAGCTGTAGACCTCAGCCCATCGTCCGTAAAAAGGGAAAACTGGAATCTTCCATTCACGATCCTTATATTGTTCTGCCTCGCCTTTAATAATACATGGCCTGATTCAAGTGTTTCTTCAGGGGCCGGAATAACTCAGCGGTGGAGTGCCGAACTCGTAATCTTGGGGTTGCTGGGTCGAATCTCCGCCGGGCCGTTTCGATACAGGGGGATTTTTCCCTCGGAGTTAACATTGGTTCTGACTCCATTTCCCATACAGTCCTTCGAATGAGACTGTAAACCGAGATTCCGTGTGTGAAGGCACGCATAACATCTTGCACACACGTAAAATCCCATCACCGACTTTCGGAAGAGAAGGCCGTTTTGGCCGTTGGTATGGATGACACGTTACACATAGCATGCACCTTCCCCGAAGATGGAGTATGGCTGCCTTAATGGCGGGATTAAAAAAAAAACGGTCATACACACAAAAGTCCAAGTAGATGAGATTAATCCTTGCCTGTCTATACAGAGAGTGTCCGCAGGAGTATCAGCCTGCGAAAAAAAAAAAATCTTCATCTTTCTAACAGCACTGACATTTTTGTTCTGTGCTCTGCTCATCGACAAACTCCTTTCCAATGTGTGCAGACTATCCAAATGTTTTTTTTTTTTTTTTCCGCTCATTCCGACACCCCGTCCACAGCCACAGCCCAGTCGGCCCCGCCGCAGCCCCCGGCACCGGCAATCCACACTGAGCAGTCAATGTCAGTCGTCAAGAGGCAACCCACCGGAGGAGACACTGCACTGCTGCGGAATCAATTCGGTGGTGTTCAGTGGCGCCTGTTCTGATCTAACATACGCAGGACACCACCTACTAAGGCCCCCTACTGACGACAATAACTGCTTAGTCGCGGGAGCCGACGTGAGTGAGCTCTCCCTCCAGAGGGCGCCACCACGTCCGTCCAACGACAGCCCCCATGGACTTGCCGATACCCGGTGACCCCGACAGAACCAAACCAAGGCCACAAACGTGGAGAGAGGACATCGAAATTGAGGTCACCATTGAGAGCAGGGCATGAAGGGCCACAGAATTTAAGACTTTTTTTTAATGCTGATCGATGAGATTGAGGATAATTAAGATGATGCTACGGATTTCAATTTCGGTCTGAGACTACCTGGTGGGATTGTACTCTACGCTTCCTTTCATAATATATCCCGACGTCAACCAGGCCCGAGAGATACAGGCACCTGCAGTGTTGGCAGGGACATTTGAACACAACACTCTCAGAAACGCATCCATTAAGTGGATGACACTCGACTGTGTGGTCCTCAGTCTTCCCATCTGAGTCCGCAGCAAACTCAAATCTGGGTAGAAGCCGGTCGAGGCAGAAACAAACCCACATGACTCTGATGGGATTCGAACCCGGGACCTCCCAGACGGGAGTCCGCGACGCTAACCACTTCGCCACAAATCCAAATGTTTCTTGTCCAGGACTCCAGCTTCTTCTGAAGAGTCTCATCATCTGTCCAGATTTTGAATATGGGCTGTGTGTTTTTTCTTCCTCTGTCACACAGAGTTAACATAATCATAGTGATTTCAGATTATTGGGTGGGAATGAAAAGCCAAGAAAATGTTTGGGAATGGAGAATCGCGTGCTAATATAATCTCACACCGTGAGCGCCACTTCATCAATGGAAGCCAAACAAGAAAAAAAAAAGAAACTGACAGAGAGAGAGAGAGAGAGAGAGAGAGACAGACAGACAGACAGACAGACAGACAGACAGACAGACAGACAGAGACAGAGAGAGAAAGACACACACACACACACACACACACACACACACACACACACACACACACACACACACACACACACACACACACACACACACACACACACACATGCGCATAAATCAAGGTAACAAGACCAAATGTACCGAGTCGCAGACAGACCAGAGAAAGGGGAGGGACCCATGTCTACGAGACAAGACACTGACATACTCAGGATCCCAGCCTCCCCTGGGGAAATCCGCACACTCTTCACGGAACCATCAAATCCAGTCTTTGACAGCAATTCCGAGACGCTTCCTGGCCAACAAATTCCAGCCAGCAAACAGACTCCCAGCACTGCAAACAGTCTGGCGCCACAGAGGAAGAAAGGAAAGGTTCTTCTCCTTTAGCTTTTTTTTTTTTCTCTCTAGACTTTCCCCCCAGAGAGAGAGAGAGAGAGAGAGAGAGAGAGAGAGAGAGAGAGGGGGGGGGTGGACGTGGGGTGGAGTGGATGTGTTCGAATGCGTGAGTGCGTGGGTTGGAAGACGGTAATTTGCATGAGAGTGTTGGTAAAAAGAGTGAGTACATGCATGAGGATGAGTGAGTGAGTGGTCGAGTGAGTGAGTGAGTGAGTGAGTAAGCGAATGAGCGAGCGAGCGAGTGAGTGAGTGAGTGAGTGAGTGTGCGAGCGAGCGAGTGAGTGTGCGAGTGAGTGAGTGAGTGAGTGTGCGAGCGAGCGAGTGAGTGAGTGAGTGAGTAAGTGTGCGAGTGAGTGAGCGAGTGAGTGGGTGAGTGAGCAAGTGAGTGAGTGAGAGTGTGAGCGAGTGAGTGTGTGGGTGAGTGAGTGAGTCAGTGACGAGTGATGGGCGGGTGAGTGAGTGAGTGAGTAAGTAAGTAAGTAAGTGAGTGAGTGAGTGAGTGAGTGAGTGAGTGAGTGAGTCTCCGTTCCTAACTTTCACAATAAACGTCAATAGGTTTTCTAGCTAGTTAATTTGTTGGCGACTTTCGCTGCCGAGTTAAAGAGTCAAGCAGTTAGCTTGGTAAGCCAATGAAGTTGTTACCCAGTAAATCAGTGAGTTTCAAGTTTTCACTTAACAGAGGAATCAGTAGCTCAAATAAATAGCGTCGTCATTTTTGTACTGTTCACAACTCTGTGTGTGTGTGTGTGTGTGTGTGTGTGTGTGTGTGTGTGTGTGTGTGTGTGTGTGTGTGTGTGTGTGTGTGTAAGTGTGTGTATGTGTGTGTGTGTGTGTGCGCGCGCGCGCGCGCGCACGTGCATGCGTGTTTGTGGGTAAATGTGTGCACTCGACAGACCAGCCACCAGATTCTCATCTACAGATCAAGTTCTCTTTATTGCAGAACTGGGATCCTGGTCACGCTGCACACCACAGTGAACCAGGAGCTGGGACTACAACAAATCTACACCAGTGGGGCAGTCACCAGCCACAGGAGAGAACAACTGTCTTCTCCGAAGCAAAGCTAAGTTTGCTTACCACCTGGACTCAAACCCATCAGACCCTTACCCTCACTTTATGATGAAACAGTGAGAACATGTCTATGAGTATCATTCTGGCTACAGCACTGGGTGCTCGCAAGCAGAATGGATGTATATAACCATATACATTCAGTGTAACGTAGACAGAACCCCTGTATGCCAACTTAAGCTTGCTGCACAGAGTGCAAGTGAGTAAAGTAGGAGTGAGGAAGGACCCCTCATTGTGGTAGTCCAATGAGAACTGAAACACAGCCTATGGAAGTGACATGCCATTTCTTATCTATGTGTAAGTAATAAAAGTTGATGTGTGAAAGTGCACTTAACTTGTGTCAGTTCCCTGTTGTTCAATCGAATGTTGAATGTTTGAACTTCTCTCTTCAATTCTGTATCTCGGAGCTATAAGTACTCTTAATTAAGAGTACAATCCTAAGGAAAATTATCTCAGAGCCATTCTTCTGTATTTTATCAATACCCGGAACAAATAAAAAATTTCTTCGATGACTAGTACCGGAAAGTTGCTCCTTCCACCACTAGAAAGAGAGAGAGAGAGTGTAGGTGAAATGTAAGATAATTCTCATAGACAAATTATTCCAAGTCCTTCCCCTAGAGGACCCACCTACCACTCCTATCCATCTCGTCACATCGAAGTGGGGGCGTACGTGCATGCGTGTGTGTGTTTGTGTATATCGTGCGTGCGTGCGTGTGAGTATGTGCGTGCGTGCGTGCGTGTGTACGCTTGCATGAGCGTGCGCGCGCGCGCGCGTGTGTGTGTGTGTGTGTGTGTGTGTGTGTGTGTGTGTGTGTGAGTGTGTGTGTGTGTGTGTGAGTGTCTGTGTATGTATGTGCATATGTGTGTGTGTGTGTGTGTGTGCATGTGTGTGTGCCTGTGTGTGCGTGCGTGTGCGTGCGTGCGTGTGTGTCTATGTGTGTGCTTGTGTGTGTGTGTGTGTGTGTGTGTGTTTGTGTGTGTGCGTGCGTGCATGCGTGTGTGTGTACGTGCATATGCGTGTGTGTGTGTGTGTGTGTGTGTGTGTGTGTGTGTGTGTGTGTTTGCACGCGCGCGTGCGTGCATGCGTGTGTGTGTACGTGCATGCGTGTGTATGTGTGTGTGTGTGTGTGTGTGTGTGTGTGTGTGTGTGTGTGTGCGTGTGTGTGTGTATACGCGCGCGCGCGAGCGCGCGAGTGAGTGTGCGTGTGTCTGTGTGTATGTGTTTGTTGACGGGAGAGAAGGAAGACAGGTAAGGAGGGAAGGTAGGAGAGCGCTGCAGAAGCATGTTAGAGGAGGAGGAAAGGGGGTGAGGGAGGGGGGGGGGGGGCGTATCATGCCGTCAGCTCCTGTCTCATCATAAAGCAGCATCTATGGAGCCCACTGACCAACGGAAAGTGCCGTCCAAAAGTCCACGTTGTCATATAGCATCGTCATACTAGGAGGAAGGGGAGGCTGGGTGGGGGTCCCGGGGGTGTGGGGGGGGGGAGGAGGGGAGAGCTGACTTCCAGGGGCTCATTACACACTCCACCCCCCCCCCCCTCCGCCTCCTCCCCTACCCCATTCTTTCCACAGTCCCTCACACCTCTCCAAAATACCGACAGATGTGCACAGATGGACAGACAGACCGACCGACAGACAGAGACAGAGACAGACAGACAGAGAGACAGAGAGACAGTGTACCTCCGTATGGCTGCAGATAAATACCAAGAAATACGCTGAAACGGAGAGAGAGAGAGAGAGAGAGAGAGAGAGAGAGAGAGAGAGGGAGAGAGAGAGAGGCAAGAACCAAAATGTACCATTCCCCAGCGCTGTTGCCATTAGCTGGTAGGTCTGGTCTACCTCGTCAGCAGCTGCGTCACAGAGTCAAAGACACACACACACACAGTTACCTGGTACGTTACGCTCACCTTCCACATCCACATCCTCCGCAGGTGATATCTGTACCGTAGACAAAGACAGCCTTGCACTTCAAAACCCTCCTTCGTCTCTCATTCCTGCCGCCCCCCCCCCCCACTCCCGCCGCCCACCCAGCCCACCCCACCCCACTCGTCCCATCCCCAGCCTTCCCGAGTTTTTTCCCTCCACTTCTTCTCTTCTCCATCTTCTCCTTCCTTCCTTCTTCTCTTCTTCTTCTCCTTCCTTCTTCTCTTCTCCTTCTCCTAATCCCTTCTTCTGTTCCCTTCCACGTCAATTCTAACCCGGAATAAACAACAACAACAACAAAAAAAAACCTTGTAGACGAATGTCTGTTCTGTCAAGCAAGTTTGAGAGTGACACCAGAAAAACAAGAAGGTGAGTGGAAAGTGTGTCGTGTGTATCATGAGTGGTGGCGTTGATACCTTGACCTAAAGCGTCTTGCAGACAGGAGAATGAGGTCAAACCACAGGAAATGTTGTAGTATTAGGTGGCTGGACAAAGTCTCAGACAGTGTGGCTTGCAGAGAGAGAAGAACGAAGTCATTTCCACAGGACTGCTGTAGTATTAGGTGGGTGGACAAAGCCTGTAACGGTGTGGCTTGCAGACAGAAGAACGAAGTCATTTCCACAGGACTGCTGTAGTATTAGGTGGGTGGACAAAGCCTGTAACGGTGTGGCTTGCACACAGGCAGAGAGAACGGTCAACCCTGGGCCGGACAGAGAAGACGGAAGGAAAGAAAAGATAACCCATCCTTCACACACTTCATATTCACAAAATTTAGAGAAAGAGAGGGAGGATAGTTACCGCCAAGGACACAGACAAACAAAGTGCAGGACACAAAACACAATGCATTTCGACCTCTTGGGTCTTCTTCAGGCAAAAGCAAATAACATTTAGGACAGTGAAAACGAAGACCGAGAAACCACTCATATTCTCATACTCGGCGCCCAAAAAAATAAACAAACAAAAAAAAAATTTGAAATTCGGTTTCTACTATCGGTTTTTACTATCATACAAAGTCTTTTTAGAAAAAGAAGGGGGAGGTGTGGGTCGGGGGAGGGGCAGGTGTGTGTGTGTGTGTGGGGGGGGGGTGTACCATCTTTTGGTCCTCTTCGATGTACTGTTATTATGTTCGTACAAGGTCTTTTGACAACACGGCAGAAATAAGGGTGGGATAAGGGGGTGGGTGTAAGGGGGGGGGGGGGGGGGGGGGAGAATAACAACTCTTGGTGTTGGTCACAAAAAATAAGGATTCATACTAATAAGCAAGGATATATTCTTTAAAGCCTCCGGATAATCCCACATCGGATATACCACTTTATCAATGAAAAGCAGACAAACATTACACACACAACACACACACACACACACACACACACACACACACACACACACACACACACAACCACACACACACAAACACTGAATTGATACTGATACTAATGCTTACGGTTTTAATCATTAAAAAAATAACAACAATAATAATTATTATAGTAGTAGTAATAATAATAATAATAATAATAGTAATAATAATAATAATAATAGCAACAACAACAACAACAACAATAATAATAATAACAACAACAACAGCAAAACAACAACAACAATAAACGGACTGAACTGTTCAGTCAGACATATACTATTACGATGCTTTGTAGTTTCTCTAAAGAATATAACCGATGTTAGCATTCTCCATAAGAATCTGTGATTAATTCAGCTATTGGTATAACTATAAATCGATCTTTGGATGGTCTAACAATCTGTGATAAATGTAGCTATTGGTATATAACTATAAATTGATCTTTGGATGGTCTATTAATCTGTGATAGATGTAGCTACAGGTATAACTATAAATTGATCTTTGGATGGTCTAACAATCTGTGATAAATGTAGCTATTGGTATATAACTATAAATCGATCTTTGGATGGTCTAACAATCTATGATAAATGTAGCTATTGGTATATAACTATAAATTGATCTTTGGATGGTCTAGCAATCTGTGATAAATGTAGCTGTTGGTATATAACTATAAATTGATCTTTGGATGGTCTAACAATCTGTGATAAATGTAGCTACAGGTATAACTATAAATCGATCTTTGAATGGTCTAACGATCTGTGATAAATGTAGCTATTGGTATATAATTATAAATTGATCTTTGGATGCTCTAACAATCTGTGATAAATGTAGCTACAGGTATAACTATAAATTGATCTTTGGATGGTCTAACAATCTGTGATAAATGTAGCTATTGGTATATAACTATAAATTGATCTCTGGATGGTCCAACACAAATCGCATTATGTCCCTTTGTGAAATCAGAATGAAACGTGCAGAATGGAAATGAATGGGGGTGGGGGGGGGGGGGGGTTAAAGAAGAAGGGAAGGAAGTTTGTCAAAGAGAAGGTACGAGATGGGGGAGGAGAGGGAGGGAAAGTGAGATATTGACTCTGACAATGATATTGAGAGGGAGATTTAATGTGTATGTGTAAGAAAGAAGGGGTATTACTCTCTCACTCACTCACTCACTCACACACAAATATGCACACACATACACACGCGCGCGCACGCGCGCGCGCGCGCTCGCGCGCACACACATACACACACATGCACACATACATACACACACACGCACACACACACACACGCGCGCGCGCGCGCGCGCGCGCGCGCGCGCACACACACATACACACACGCACACACACATACACATTGCCAGAGACAGACAGACAGACAGACAGAGAGGAAAGGGAGACAGACAGACAGACAGAGAGTGAGAAACAGAGAGAGAGAGAGAGAGAGAGAGGGGGAGAGAGGGGGGGCAGAGAGAGGGAGAAAGAAAGACGGGCAGATAGACAGATCGACAGAGCAAGAGACTGAGACGACAGAGGCAGACAGACAAGAGAGAGAGAGAGAGCGAGAGAGAGAGAGAGAGAGAGAGAGAGAGAGAGAGAAAAGAGAGAGAGAGAGAAGCAGACAGACAGACAGACAGGCACACACCCACCACCACCACACACACACACACACAGGCACGCACGCACGCACACACACACACACACACACACACACACACACACACACACCACACACACAGAGAGAGAGAGAGAGAGAGAGAGAGAGAGAGAGAGAGAGAGAGAGAGAGAGCATACCCTCCGTTTCAACTAGAAGAAGAGAAAAGGAAGAAGAAATAACACCCAGCTTATTAATAACCTCGGCTGCACCCGCCAACTCCATAACTCTGTTGATTCCAAAAAACGCATCGCACAGCGAGATCGCCTAAAGAGCCGAGGCCCCACTGGTTGGCCCTGTGTACGACCCCCCCCCCCCCCCCCCCCCCCCCCCCTTTAGGCACGACCATCTGTTAGCAAAAGGTAAACTGAGTGAGCCCTGCCCCTGAACTGAAAAACACTCCACAGAAACGCTGCCAGATGCACAGACGTCTGCAAACGTGCACATCGATGCCACGTCTTGCAAGTGAAGAGAAGAGATGCTGTAGTAAACAGTGAAAGATGGAACGCCTGAAGAAAAAAAAAAAGAAATCTTTTGCCGACTGAGGGGTAATCGCTTTCGTGTGTCCAAAACAAAAGCATAGAATCTCCCTTTTTTTTTTTTTTTTTTTTTTTTTTTTTTTTTTTTTTTTTTTTAGCTGAAGCGTAGAGAACTGCTGGGTAGTGAGTGATGGATGGAGAACACGCATGAAGCGAAAGAAAGACAGCCAGCGAATACTTAAAGAAAGGAAGCAAAGCAGAGAAATTCATCCAACTCCATGGATCTGCATCCACGTTTACTGCGTTTTCCTCTGGCTACATTGCCCCATTTCACCACTTTTCCTTCAGTTCGCTTCGACAGTTTTAGAGGAAACTTTCAGACAGCTCTACCAAACAAAACCAACCAAAGGGCAGCAGTAGTATTTGTTTTTTTTCCCTTGCTGTCCCAACCTCCGCACCATCCTAGAGGCAGTGCACCCACGCCGCTCATTCCGACACCCCGTCCACAGCCACAGCCCGGTCGGCCCGCCGCAGCCCCGCACCCGCAATCCACAGGGAACAGTCGATGTCAAGTCGTCAAGAGGCAACCCACCGGAGGAGACACTGCACTGCTGCTGAGTCACTTCGGTGGTGTTCAGTGGCGCCTGTTCTGATCTAACATACGCAGGACACCACCTACTAAGCCCCCTACTGACGACAATAATTGCTTAGTCGTGGAGCCGGCGTGAGTGAGTTATCCCTCAGGAGGGCGCCACCACGTTCGTCCAACGACAGCCCCCATGGACTCGCCGATACCGGTGACCCCGACGGAACCAAACCAAGGCCACAGACATGGAGAGGACATCGAAATTGAGGTCACCATGAGAGCAGGGCATGAAGGGCCACGAATTTGAGACTTTTTTTTTTTTTTGATACTGATCGATGAGAATGAGGATGATTAAGATGATGCTACGGATTTCCATTTCGGTCCGAGACTACATGACAGGGCTGTACTCTACGCTTCCTTTCATAATATATCCCGGCGTCAACCAGGCCGAGAGATACAGCACATGCAGTGTTGGTCAAGAAATTTGAGCAACACTCCCAGAAACGCATCCATTAAGTGGATGAAACTCGACTGTGCGGTCCCAGTCTTCCGACACTTCTGACATCTGCATCCTTGATGCAAAGCACCGTGTGGGTCAGCGAGCAGGTCTGGCAAATAGAGCGTTATCTAGCGACTGCGTCTGAAAATCGTTCTACCTGGGGTGCCACACAGACTGCTAGTTAGGGTGGCGTCCCTAGTGGTGGATATAGGCATACTACAAAATGAAAGACTGGAACAAACGTCTGTTCAACTCCAATGTTTGCAAAAACGTTTGACTTTGACTTCAGCCCATTCTCCTAACATACAACACACACACACACACACACACACACACACACACACACACACAACACGCACACGCGCGCGCACACACACACACACACACAAACACACACACACAGAGGTAGAGGCAGAGAGACAGAGAGAGAGACAGATAGGCAGACAGAGACAGACAGACAGACAGACAGACAGATGGACAGAGAGACTGTGGCACACAGAGAGAGAGAGAGAGAGAGGAGAGAGAGAGAGAGGAGAGAGAGAGAGACAGACAGAGAGACAAAGAGACAGAGACAGACAGACAGACAGAGACAGAGA
>JADBJO010007669.1:20000-42500 GCA_016801955.1 Conus betulinus | reverse complement strand
CTCTCTCTCTCTCTCTCTCTCTCTCTCTCTGGCTATGAAAAGCTATAAGAAAAGCATAGAAAACAAAACCCTCACGCGCATTGGGGAAATAGAGCGTAATGATGTTAAAGTATCTGTACATATTATCAGACAAACGAGGATCAACCAACAATGTTATATGTAGCTGGTGTGTGTGTGTGTGGTGTGTGTGTGTGTGTGTGTGTGTGTGTGTGTGTGTGTGTGTGTGTGTGTGTGTGTGTGTTTTGTGTGCGTGCGTGCGTGTGTGTGTGTGTGTGTGTGGTGTGTGTGTGTGTGTGTGTGTGTGTGTGTGTGTGTGTGTGTGTGTGTGTGCGTGCGCGTGTGGGCGCGCGTACGTGCTTGCGAGCGTGCGTGCGTGCGTGTGTGTGCGTGTGTGTATGTGTGTGCATGTATGTGTGTGTGTGTGTGTGTGTGTGTGTGTGTGTGTGTGTTGTGTGTGTTTGTGTGTGTGTGGTGCACGTGCGTGCGCTCTTCGAAGATAGTGGGGGACGGGGTGAGGGGGGTGGGGGGTGGTGGGTTAAAGTGATGACGAAGTTGCAGAGTGAGGCGACTGCAGGAGGAAATCTAAACAAACTTTTGAAAACAATAAAATTAAATGAAATTAATAGCAAACCGCCAAGAACATTTAGACTCACGAATCACATGACAAAACACTCAGGACAACGAAAATGAACGAGCAATCGCTCGTCTCTCAAGTCTCTGTCTATTTGTAGAGCTGTGAGCAACACATCACAGCTACTCCAGATTGGGAGCCCCGATGTGATACTATGTCAAGAATGGCCGAAAACATCTATCCTCCATCTATCCTATAGCTGACTCAGCAACACAACTGCAGGCTCTAAATGCTCCATCTAACCAACGTCAACTCAGTGGCCATCAAACCACCAGAGTTTTGGACAAAGTCACCAGAAGTTTGGTTTGCCAGTCGGGAAGCCCTGTCTGGCAGCCAAGGCATCAATCAAGGCCAAACAACACATACGCACGTTGTCAGCGCACTTGGCACCAACACAACAGAGGACGTCCAGGCCATTCTCCCCAACCCGCCAAACTGATAACAAGCGCAACACTTCGAAGCAAGCTCTGATCAAGACCTTTGGCAGATCTCAAGCGCAGACAGATGCGGGACTCCTCGGTGTGAGTGGACTTGGTGACAAACACCCCACTGCTCTCATGTACACGACCAACGCTCTCAGTGACGGCCCACAAACACTGAAACGTGCATTGTTCCTGGCAAACCATCCTTCGGACATACCAAAGTTCCAGCAGGACATAACACCACAGACACAGACGCACTTGCTGAGCAGCAGATCTCATCTAGGAGGCACGTGCTGCAGGTGCACAGCAGGTCTCCACGGCTTCAGCTGAAACACACTCACCACACACATGAAACTGCGCTCTGAACAGAATGTGGGTCACACCAACATCAGAAGAAACTGTCTCTGGCATCGAGAAAGGACAGCGACGCTCTCCTCCTTCACCAACATCAGAAGAAACTGCTTTGCCATCAAAAAAGAACAGCGACGCCCTCCTTCACAGCATGACGCTACTGTTTCGTCCTCCGTGAGTTCCTACCACCAGAGATTTGGGCCAGACGCCCTCCTTGCCAGCCTGGCTGCAAATTTGCATCATTACTCTTCAGAGCGACAAACAGGGTGCAGCATCAGCAAAAATGCCAATGCTTCTCTGTTGATGATCGACACACCGGTCAATCTTTCTTCATTGACACTGGCGCTGACGTGTCCTTTTATCCAGCCTCTGCACAGGAGCCGCAAGACCAACCCGCCTTCCGTACCACTCTCTGCTAGTGGTGGAACTTCCATCAACACTTGGAGCAAACGCAGCATCACTTTGGAAATTAAGCCCAAACAAGTCTACACACAGGAGCTTTATCTCCCTGATGTTACTCGCCCCATTCTTGGTACTGATTTTTCTTTTATCGCTCATGAACTTGTCGTCGACGTTAAGGGCAGGCACCTCCTGTCCCCTGACAATGCCTCTGTTTTCCCTCAAAAGCCCCTCCCCCCCCCCCCCCCCCCCCCCCCCCACGACCCTTGCAGGCTTATCACTTCATCTACACAACGAGTCCTCCGATCTTCTCCATCAGTTTCCTGAGTCACTCACTCCACGTGTTGACGCTACCGTCAATAAACATGGTGTGGAGCATCACCTCAAGCTTCAGGACATCCAGTCTGACCCATCAGCTCAAGCTTCAAGACATCCAGTCTGACCCATCAGCTCAAGCTTCAAGACATCCAGTCTGACCCATCACCTCAAGCTTCAAGACATCCAGTCTGACCCATCAACTCTGCCGTGTGATGTGTCCACTGGTGTTACATGCCCAGTTTTGCCAAACTTATGGAGCCGCCCAGCGTTTGATCCAATCCATGGACTCTCACATGCAGGTGTACACCTCACACAACAGGCCATCACCCAACGCTTCGTGTGGCATCACACAACAGGCCATCACCCAACACTTCTTGTGGCATCACACAACAGGCCATCACCCAACACTTCTTGTGGCATCACACAGCAGGCCATCACCCAACGTTTATTGTGACATCACACAACAGGCCATCATCACCAACGCGTCTTGTGGCATCACACAACAGGCCATCACCCCAACGCGTCTTGTGGCATCACACAACAGGCCATCACCCTACGCTTATTGTGACATCACACAACAGGCCATCACCCAACACTTCTTGTGGCATCACACAACAGCCATCACCCAACGCTTATTGTGACATCACACAACAGGCCATCACCCAACACTTCTTGTGGCATCACACAACAGGCCATCACCCAACGCTTATTGTGACATCACACAACAGGCCATCACCCAACACTTCTTGTGACATCACACAACAGGCCATCACCCAACGTTTATTGTGACATCACACAACAGGCCATCACCCAACACTTCTTGTGACATCACACAACAGGCCATCACCCAACACTTCTTGTGACATCACACAACAGGCCATCACCCAACGCGTCTTGTGGCATGGCATGAAGCGTGACATTGGTTTAAGGAAAACCATGCTTGTCTGGCCTCCAAGATTCATCAGCACACACGGGCGCCATTGGCGGAGCGCCCGCTTCCCGCCGCCAGGCTCCCCAGTCTACATGTGGACCTTGCTGGACCTCTGCCAGCCAGACAAGGTATGACCCACCAGTTCCCCACCATTGACCCTTCACCAGGTAGCCACAAGCCATCCCTCTTCCTGACACCCATGCCTCTACCTGAGCCGCAGCTCTTGTTCTTCACTGGATTGCCTGATTCGGTGTTCCTGAAGACCATTACCTCCGATCGAGGAAGGCAGTTCACCTCAGTACTCTGGGCAGAGTGCAGCAATCTCTCTGGGAGCTGAAGTTCACACAACCACGGCCTGCCATCCACAGGCAAGGGGATGGCTGAACGTTTCCACCATGAAATGAAGGCTGCACTCAAAGCACACACCCACCACCCCTAACTGGTCTGCAGGGCTTCCTCTGTTGGAGATACGTTCGTTCTTTTTGGCGGGTGGACCCTGGATGTTCTCCTGCCGAACTTGTCTGCGGCTCCACTCTTCGCCTACCTGTTGGATTTTCTCAGCCGCTCGATGCACCCACCGTGGAACCAGACGTGGTATTCCTCAAACATCTCCAGCACACCATGTCGCACTGTGCTGCCACCAGCCCCAACGCTCCATGGCAAACAGTCTGTCTACCTGTCTTCAAACCTGGCCTCTACCGGCTTCGTCTACGTCGAGATGATGCTCCCCGCCACCCGCCGCAACGACCCTATGACGGCCCTTAGCGTGTCAGTAACTCTAATGACATGTTCCTGTCGATCATTCTCTGAGACACACAACAACTCAGAAAACAAACCCAAGTCTTTGTCTGTTTATAGAGATAGATAGATAGATAGATAGATAGATAGATAGAGAGAGAGAGAGAGAGAGAGAGAGAGAGAGAGAGAGAGAGAGAGAGAGAGAGAGAGAGAGATACACACTTGTATAGATTTACCATCATACAGCCAAAGACGTCAAACATGATCTTTGGGAATACAGGGTACATCCTCGGTTTATTGATTAACGGGGTTAAGCAAGCAACAGAATATTGGTTACAATTTCTTAAAAATCCAAGACAATAGAAGACCTAAATGAATGTATGATATTTCAATGAACGGAAAATAAACATATGGGTCAGGGATGTTCAGGTGAGACTAGCTCAGTGTGATTTTGTCGGTGTGTGGATCAAACAGCAAGTATGAAATGAGACAAGTCTCATGAGAATATTGAGGCAACGTCTGTAAGATTACCCTGAGCAAGACGCGCGACAACAGTCAATTTGGTAATCATGATGATCATTTTAATTTTCATCTTCTCTCCCTCGAGCCCCTCCACTCTTCTCTTTGATTTCATTCCGTAGTTTTCTTTTTTCACTCACACCACAGTGTCCTTAGATCGAAGAAATATGTGACCTTTGTTCGTCCTCTGTTTCCAGTGTTTGGACTGTTGTATGTCCTGTCTCAAGAAGACCTAATAGGTCGAAACGCGTTCTGTCCGTTTTGTCATTTGTTTGTTCCTTCGTTGGGCGGCTCTATAATTCAAGTTTTGCTTTTAAAACATTTACAAGTCAGATCTAATGAATGTTAAAAACTGTAAGGACTTTAAAATAAAAAAACCTACCTGTTTTTTTTCACACAAACGACAATGCCAAGATACTGTAGTGAGATTTAGGTCGGCCGTGACCGAATCAAATTGCAAGAGACACCAATCTAAGTGAACAGTTACATCTATGTCCACTGAATAAAGCCCAGCACGCGCACTCTCTTATGCAGGGTGCCGTGTTTCTTCGCTTTGTACTACCAACTCGTCCTGAAGAAATGAACTTCACTGTGCATTTGTTTCAAAGTTCGGACTCGTACTCGCTTGCGAACTGTACAACAAATTGATTACCGCATAGAAGCAAAGAAGAGGAGTCACTATTCCAGATTCACAGAAATCTACTTGTTCTACCATTATGGTCGAGTAGTTTCTCCAAATCAGTCGTGTCAATACAATACAAAAACAGCCTTTCTTTTTCCTTCAAGTTTGTTTCTCTCATCTGTCCACTTTCGTCTTTTCTTTTCCTTCCTTTTCTTTCTCTCTTTCTCTTTTCGTTCTTCTCAAACATTTGCTGAGTCGTAGCCACGACGAGACCCTCTAATCAAATTCCCTCATCGTGATTACCTATTCGTTTATCCATCAGCTTTAAATCATGCGCAGTGTGTGGTCTCAAAACTTGGCCGGATGTGGTGTAACGTATATGGACTAGTCCGTCACGCAGTGACGCCTTCTTGATGAAACTGAAACTGAAACTCTCTCTTTTCTTATACTTTTTTTTCTTTCTTTCTTTCTTTCCTGTTTCACCTTTCCTTATATCTCCACTTGTCTTTCTTTCTCTTTTACCTCTCCTGTCTTCCATACTTCTTTCTTTGGGTCCTTCTTTTGCCTCCTTTTTTAATGCTCGGTTTTGATCTCGGTCAAAATCGAATCACAGTCTTCAACGGCACCCCCCCCCCCCCCCCCCCCCCCCCCCCCCCCTGCCCCCCCCCCCCCCCACCACCCCCCCCCCCCCATCACAGAGTCAAGGCGAAAAGGAGATAATGACCATGAAACTGGGTACTTACCACTCCACTATTATCATCACTGCGTTACACAGCAACACAACCATAACACCACCAGATCTCATTCACTATTATCCCCGATTTTCGCACAGTAGTAGCCTCCTGTCGTGGTTCATGTGGCTGCGATGCTGTTTGACATTTTAGCCCTGGCATTTACAACCATCACTGACATTTCCCCCAGTGGTGGAAAGGTTTCAAATGACACCGCGGCCAAACGAGTCCAGAGAAAACATGTAAGGAATGTTCAGAGAGAGAGAGAGAGACGCTCTAGTGGCTTGACTGTAAAGGTCAACGGTGGAGTGGAACAGCAGTGAAGACACACACACACACACACACACGCACGCACACACACGCGCGCACACACGCGCGCGCGCGCGCGCACGCGCACACACACACACACACACACACACACACACACACACACACACACAATATATATATATATATATATATATATATATATATATATATATATATATATATATATAGATATAGATATACATGTACAGCATTGTACACATAACAAAACGTGGTACAACGGTGCAGAATTTATGAAACATGGAACCAAAAAAAAAAAAAAATGCAGAATTGTTTTTGAAAAATCTGTATGAAGGGTAATTCAGTAACGGAACAATGAATAGCTGATGTAGATTGCCCTGAATGGTGAAGAATTAACACAGCATGAGTGATGCAGCTCTGATTTAATACAGCACTAAGGAACACAGTTACTATTGTTCTAAAGATGCACGAGCGACATAGAACGTTGAAAACAGTACATAAAAAGGGCTCAAAATTAAGAAAGCATTGCGTGGTTAAACACGCTAAGCTGTTCTTATCATCCCTTGGTGACGTCCTGCGTGTGCTCTATCAGAACAGGCGACAGAACACTACCACAGTGACTCGGCAGCAATGCGGTGTCTCTCTTGCAAGGGTTTGCCGTATGTATGTTCATCCACTAAATGGATGCGTCTCTGAGAGTGTTGCTCAAATTTCCTGATCAGCACTGCAGGTGTATCTGTATCTCTCGGGCCTAGTTAAAAGCCGAGATATATTATGAAAGGAAGCGTAGAGAACAGCCCTGTCATGCAGTCTCAGACCGGAATGGAAATCCGTATCTTCATCATCCTCATTCTCATCGATCAGCATTAGTAAAGTCAAATTCTGTGGCCCTTCATGCCCTGCTCTCATGGTGACCTCAGTTTCGATGTCCTCTCCGCGACTGTGGTCTTGGTTTGGTTCCGTCGGGGTCACCGGTATCGGCGAGTCCATGGGGACTGTCGTTGGACGAACGTGGTGGCGCCCTCTGGAGGGAGAGCTCACTCACGCCGGCTCCGCGACTAACCAATTATTGTTGTCAGTAGGGGCTTTCGTAGGAGGTGTCCTGCGAATGTTGGATCAGAACAGGCGCCACTGAGCATCACCGTAGTGACTCGGCAACAGTGCAGTGTCTCCTCCGGTGGGTTGCCTCTTAACGACTTGACATTGACTGCTCCCTGTGGATTGCCGGTGCCGGGGCCACGGTGGGACTGACCGGGCTGTGGCTGTGGACGCGGGTGTCGGAACGGGGCGTGGGCGTGGGTGCACAGCCACTGAGGTGGCACAGAAGATGGGACAGCCAAAAAAAAAAAAAAAAAAAAAAAAAAAGGGGGGGGGGGGGGGTTGCCGTATGTCGACCTGATATTGATTGCTCCATGTGAACTGTCGGTGCTAAGGATGCCACAGGACGGGTCCGGGTGTGGCTGTGGTTGGGAGAACGTGATGAGTGTCGAGAAGGAAGAGAATACAGACCTGACCGCAGAATTGGATAGAAAGTAAAAATCACCGTGAATGATGGGTACACCCAGGTGCTTTCATACAAGCATGACAAAAGGCTGTGTGAAAAAAGAACAGACATCGCTTTTCTTTTTTCTTTTTTTTTTTTTTTAATTTCTGTTGTCAGACAGGCGCACAGACAGACACAGACAGAGACGATGAGTCACAATATTGGTTACCCACTGAAATTGCACGAATGGAACAAACGTGAGTTACACATATGAATACATAGACGAAGACAAAAGACTGACCTCACAGATTTCGCCATAAAAAAAAAGAATAAACTAGATGGGCACTAGAGAGAGAGAGAGCGCAGATATCTACCCAGTGTTGTGATTTACCAAAACGATTTCTAATGAACTACCTATGTTCTTTCTATATGAGAACTGAAACAAAACACCAGCGTGGTGAGACTTTAAAGAATTTCGGCGTAATCAACCTTTTAGGTCGATGGACTACGACAAATCACACTGAAATGACGTGAACGTCACATCTGTGAAAACCTTGCAGAACTTTTCTTGTGAAGCATGCTGGAAATATACACCAGATACAAGAAGGAACAAACCCAAACCCACAGTTACATCAGCACAATGGTTCTGCTCCCCTAGATTCTATGCTTTCGTCCTTTAGGCCCATATTCCATCTTTTATCATTATCATTATTGTCATTATTATTATTATTATTATTATTATTATTATCATTTATCATCATCATCATCATTATCATTACTATTATTATTATCATTATTACTATTGTCATCATCATCATTATCATACTATTATCATTATCATTATCATTATCATGAACACTTTTATAGTGCCTATCCTCGGCAAGAGACCAAGCTCTAAACACTTTACGACCCACTTTCGTTTACACAACGGGCTGCCTACCTGGGTAGTGCCTACTGAAGAGCTGCCAGCTGGCGCTTCATTCAGTCGTTTCCGGTGTCATCCAGTCAATCTCGTTCAATCTCGTTCATTCAATTTCCTTACTTCCTTCTTTCCATTTCTCACACAGGGTGCATGCTATGTGTAACGTGTCATCCATACCAACGGCCAAACTGGCCTTCTCTTCCGAAAGTTGGTGATGGGACTTTACGTGTGCGCAAGATGTCATGCGCGTGCGTTCACACACACGGAACCTCGGATTATAGTCTCATTCGAAGGACTGTATGGGAAATGGAGTCAGAACCAATGTTAACTCCAAGGGAAAAGTCCCCCTGTACCAAACGGCCTGGCGGAGATTCGAACCCACAACCCCAGGATCACCAAGATTACGAGTCCGGCACTCTACCACTGAGCTATTCCGGTGAAGTGGGTTTGTCATAGGCTGGGGGTATTTTGTTTCAGAATCCTGCTGACGGAAAGAAATTAGGCGTGGGTAAAAAAAAAAAAAAAGGGAAAGAAAAAAGGAAAATCCCTGATGAAGGCAATAGAAGATCCGACATCAATAGAGAGAGAGCCGAGACAATAATCCCCATGCAGACATAATAATAAAAGAGAATATGAGCTTACACACGAAGGAAAGAACGATTTTACCAGCAATAACACGCAAAATGTAGTGAATGTAACGATAAAGATGTAAATATAGCGAATATTACTATCACGTCGAGAAACAGTGAATGTTAGATACAGTGAAAATGTGCATGATTGATGTCATAATGTAAACAAAGGAAACAGCAAAAAATCGTAAAAATGAAGCGATTAAGTGTTCAAAGAATTGAAACATATCAAATACTAGCATAAAGACGTAGAACACAGAAAACACTACCGTAAACCGTAGAAGAGGCGATTACTGCCATAAAGAAGGAAAACCGGGAGTATATAAGGAGGCAGAACAAATCGTACATCAGCAACGGCGACGCAGGGCATAATGAGTGAAACGAATACACAAGAACAAGAAGCTGGAGAACAAACATTGAAATTTCGAAATCCAAACCGGCTCACGCTATTTCTTTCAGTTCAGAAATTGTTGAGGTTGCAAAAATTATCTCTCAATCTCAAATTAGCATATTTTTATAATTATGATAGTGTAGTTTATATTTAAATGTGTACTGTTCTTGACATTATTTCTAAACACACACACACACACACACACACACACACGCACGCACGCACGCACGCACGCACGCGCGCGCGCAGCACACACACACACACACACACACACACACACACACACACACACACACACACACACACACACACACACACACACACATCTGCAAATAGAATGCAAGTGGGGATATACAGAGGACAACAATAATAATGAATCAACGACAGCAACAAAAATGGCTCTGACGTATTTAGCACGAAGGCTCACTTCAACCGATCAATTCCATGTGAGTGTGTGTGTGTGTGTGTGTGTGTGTGTGTGTGTGTGTGTGGTGTGTGTGTGTGTGAGTGTGTGTGTGTGTGTGTGTGTGCGTGTGTGTGTGTGTGTGTGTGTGTGTGTGTGTGTGTGTGTGTGTGTGTATGTGTGTGTGTGTGTGTGTGTGTGTGTGTGTGTGCGTGCGTGCGCGTGCGTGCGTGCGTGCGTGCGTGCGTGCGTGCGTGCGTGCGTGTGTGTGTGTGTGTGTGTGTGTGTGTGTTTTGTGTGCGTGATAGCTTTAAACTTCTTCAAAGATATGAGTATTCTGCCCACTAAACTGCTTATTCTTTCAGATTCAAAATCAACTCTGATGGCTTAACACCAGCAATCATCATCAGATAGACCTAATATCTTACAGGAAATTCTGTTTTTAATTCATCAGCTTATTACACGAGGTTCAGATGTATGGTTATTGTGGGTTCCTGGCCATTCCAGTCTGTGTGGTCATGAGATGGCTGATGTATGTGCTAAAGAGGCAGCTTCTGAGAAATCAGACTTCAGTGTTTTTATTATATCTCTTTCTGTCTGGGAAGCTAATAGTATTTTATCAAATGCAATTTGGAAAAACAAAAACAAAAACAGGAACAATATCTTACTGATGCTCGCCTCAAACACAGATGGGATGGGATGTGATTATTCCTGGGGAAACGATGCATAATCCTCCTGGACCAATCCCAGTAAGAACCTTAATTCACCGACCGCGGATTAATGTATGGTTGGGAAGATTTTTCGAATCCTTCCCCTGTCTGTGATTGTGATCTTCAACTTGACATAACTCTTTTCTTATTTGAATGCACGAGCACAAGAATTTATTTTCAGTCACTCCCATGAAAAGCTCATACATCAAAATATGTCGCTTACACTTCCAAGTGTACTGCAGCCGATTATAGAGACTGGCTGGGCAATGACTTTAGCAGCTGCACGTTTAATTAAAAATCATACGACTGGATGGGTTTTTTTTGAAAGAATTCGATAATTTTAAGGCATTTTAAACTTTCTTGTGTGATTTTTTTTTTCAGAACTAAATAATGTATTACGCTATTCATAAATGGATGTAGGAGAGAACGGAGGAGGGAGGAGAGATGCGAATGGGTCAGTATCATTGTGGGTTATAACAATAATTTCATTGTGGCACTGCGTCAGATTTACAAGTAGAACAAGGCACTGTCTTTCAGAGCTGTCCCACTCTTACATGTCATACGTCGGTCTAATCCATTGTGAAAAATTGTCTTTGACATCTGTGTGTGTGTGTGTGTGTGTGTGTGTGTGTGTGTGTGTGTGTGTGTGTGTGTGTGTGTGTGTGTGTGTGTGTGTGTGTGTGAGAGAGAGAGAGAGAGAGCGAGCGAGCGTGCGTGCGTGTGCGTGTGCGTGCGTGTGTGTGTGTGTGTGTTGCTGATTTTTTTTTTTAATTAATGGCAAACACACAAATACTGCTATACGACAACTCTTAAGAAACACCGCTCTTGAACCGCAATATCCTGATGTGCACGATCAGTAAACAACTCCCCCCCCCCCCCCCCCCTTCCCCCTCCCCCTCTCTGATGCACCTCATACGGATACAGCCTGAGAATGCCAGAGTTAAGGATGCCACTGCAGGCATACATGCAGAGCAGAGTGCCCCGCACGTCACTGGAATATCAACAACGATAAGGCGCTCATGAATAGAATGATTGCAAAGGAAGTGGGGGTGAAAGGTACCCACAGGACTATCTCCCCACACTGATAACGCTTCCATGGCTTGATGTCGGTGAACGATGATGATGAGACCGTTGAGATCATACCAGCAGCGACTGTGTGTTTTCATACAAAACTTCATTGCGAGGCGCGGCGGCGATGGCGCTTCTAGACTTCACGAACGTAGCACTGGAAAGTGAATATGACCTGCGCCAAAGAATCAGTGAGAAGGTGGCGGAAGGAGGGGGGGGGGGGGGTAGTACCATGGGTTGGAGAAAAGAGGAGAGGGTGGGTGGGATGCTGGGGATGGCGAGAATTGTAGTGGGTGTGGTATGTCTGAGGAAGGGGGGGGGGGGGAGAGGGGGAGGGGGAGTGAGAGAGAGAGAGAGAATGGGGGTGGGAGGTATCTCGTCAGCAATTCTTCCGTGGTCTTCTGTCTCTTCCCCCTCCTCCCCCCCCCCCCCCCCCCTCTTTCTACCCTCCCCCCGCACCCCTCACTCATTCCCGACCCCATCTCCTCCTCCTGCCCGCATGCATGCACACACACACACACACACACACACACACACACACACACACACACGACGCGCGCGCGCAGGCGCGCACACGCACGCACGAAAGCACACACGCACGGACACACGCACGCATGCACATGCGCATCTCTCTCTCTCTCTCTCTCTCTCTCTCTCTCTCTCCCTCTCTCTCTCTCTCTCTCTCTCTCTCTCTCTCTCTCTCTCTCTCTCTCTCTCTCCCCCTCTCTCTCTCCCCTCTCTTCCCCTTCAACCCATCCCGTCCTCCTCTGCCCTTATCCTGCACAAAGCACTGCTAATTCAACAGATCTCTATGTACATGTACAGTATAGGGGACAGCGCAGACACTAACTTCAACAGATCTCTATGTACATGTACAGTATAGGAGACAGCGCAGACACTAACTTCAACAGGTCTCTATGTACATGTACAGTATAGGGGACAGCGCAGACACTAACTTCAACAGGTCTCTATGTACATGTACAGTACAGGGGACAGCGCAAACAACAACTTCAACAGGTCTCTATGTACATGTACATGTACAGTACAGGGAACTGTGCAGACAACAGCTTCAACAGATCTCTATGTACATGTACAGT
The DNA here is from genome assembly GCA_016801955.1 of Conus betulinus. Classification (NCBI taxonomy): domain Eukaryota; kingdom Metazoa; phylum Mollusca; class Gastropoda; order Neogastropoda; family Conidae; genus Conus; species Conus betulinus. The sequence goes on along the minus strand of JADBJO010007669.1, from coordinate 29,847 downwards.
ACAGGGGACAGTGTAGACAACAACTTCAACAGGTCTCTATGTACATGTACAGTACAGGGGACAGTGTAGACAACAACTTCAACAGGTCTCTATGTACATGTACAGTACAGGGGACAGTGTAGACAACTTCAACAGGTCTCTATGTACATGTACAGTACAGGGGACAGCGCAGACAACAACTTCAACAGGTCTCTATGTACATGTACAGTACAGGGGACAGTGTAGACACTACCATTCGCTGGGCCAAGTGAAGTGTGGGTCCTACATCAGCATCCCTCAGTCACCATCTGTCGCTCCCTGCCTGACCCACATCATCATTATTATATCATGAATTCTTATACAGCGCCTATTCTCGCCTAGAGACCAAGCTCTAAGCGCTTTACAATCCACACAACTTTACACAACGGGCTGCCTATCCGAGTAGTGCCGACTGAAGAGCTGCCAGCTGGTATTTCATTCAGTCGTTTCCCGTGTCAATATCGTTCAATATTGCTCACTGGATTTCCTTACGTTCTTCATTCTTTCCATTTCTCACGCAGGGTGCATGCTATGTGTACCGTGTCATCCATACCAACGGCCAAGCTGATCTTCTCTTCCGAAAGTTGGTGATGGGACTTTACGTATGTGCAAGATGTTATGCGTGCATTCAGACACGGAACCTCGGTTTATAGTCTCATTCGAAGGACTGAATGGGAAATGGGAGTCAGAACCAATGTTAACTCCGAGAGAAAAATCCCCCTGTACCGAAACGGCCCGGCGGAGATTCGAACCCGCAACCCCAGGATCACCAAGATTACGAGTCCGGCGTTTCTACCACTCAGCTATGCCGGCCCCCTCATCATGACAGGATCTCACACAGACCTGTCCCAGGCTGAACAGACAGCGGCTGCGAACACAAGCTGAAGTGGGAGAACTACAGTTGTGTTGCAAAACCAACCGCCGGGGCGCGGTGGTATGCGTGGCGGATTCCCGGCTGGGAAGTCGTGCGTTCGATTCCTCTCAAACCATTTTTCCCCCTGATATTTTTTTCCTGCCCCGACCAGCTCGTGACCAGAGTTGACTGTGTTACAGGTTCAACTAGGAAGACTGTGGGTACTAATTCGAGTTTCATCCTCTTAATGGATACGTTTCTGAAAGTGTTGCTCAACTTTTTCCGACCAACACTGCAGGTTTCTGCACATCTCGAGCCTGGCTGATACTGGGGTACATTACATATCCCGGTGCCAGCGAGACTGATTATGAAAATAAAGGTAGACTACAGCCCATCCATTCTGCCTGAGACCAGAATGAGACTCTTTAGCCTCACCATCATCCTCATACAATATCCTGATTGACCGCTGTAAACATGTCTTCAGGTCGTTGGCCCCTCATGCCCTGCTCCCATGCTGACCTCAGTTTTCCGGTTCCCTCTCCCCATCTATATCTCTGAGGTCGTGCAGAGGTCGTGCTGAGGTCGTGCAGAGGTCGTGCAGAGGTCATGCTGAGGTCGTGCAGAGGTCGTGCAGAGGTCGTGCAGAGGTCGTGCTGAGGTCGTGCAGAGGTCATGCTGAGGTCGTGCAGAGATCGTGCAGAGGTCGTGCAGAGATCGTGCAGAGGTCGTGCTGAGGTCGTGCAGAGGTCGTGCTAAGATCGTGATGAGGTCGTGCTGAGATCGGCGGTATCGGCAAATTCATGAGGTAAGGTAAGGCAATGTTGTTTACAGCCCAGCGATTGCAACGGGCCGTATCAGGGCCGGCTGTCACCACGATGAGGTAAACTCACAAGTTACGAAAAAAAAAAAAAAAACGTCCACACATCTCTAATACATCTTTCAAAAAACGCACCAGAAATTTCGTTAAAAATCTTTCTCCCGTAAAATCTTAGATCAGACGAAAAAATGTTAAACTCTTTCAGAAATTCAAAGATCACTTCAGGTGGGACATCTCTATGAACAAAGCTTGCATGGAGTCTGCTGGCTGTAAAGTGTTTATGTCTCACATTGTGCAAGTCCCAACGCCCTTAAAGAATACGTTTCACTGTGAGCGGAACATGTCATGGAATGCACCACGGAGCTGCTTCACCTTTTAAAAGATAAGAATGGGTGTGAAACGAGTGGCCTGTGTGCAAACGGTACAAGACTGTTCCGTCTTTACGGCCGCCTCGGGAATACGGTTAAAAAACAAACAAAAACAAACAAACAAACAAACAAACAAAACAAACAAACAAACAAACAAAAACTTCTTTCAGGTCTGGACGCATTTCAAATAGTTTTGTTATCCGTCTGCGAGTTCCATTCCTCTTGCCAGGAGGACTGTCGCTGGATGGACGTAGTGGCGCCCTCTGGAGAGGGGCAGCTGATTCAGCCGGCTCTGCGACCAAGCCATCACTGTCGTCAGCAGGGGGCTAACCAGATCCTGTGCTGCGCATCTTCAGTCAAAACAGGCAGCAGTGAACACCACTGAAGTGACTCGGCAGCAGTGCAATACCTCCTCTGATGGTTAGATTCATGACGACTTTGACATGGACTGCTTCCTGTGGATTGGCTGTACCAGGATGTGGTTTGGTGGGGATAATACCACTGAAATCGTAAAGAAGATGGGCCAGAAAAAAAAACAAGAAAAAAAGTGTGTGTGTGTGGGGGGGGGGTATGGAAGTGGTGGTAGGAAAAAGAAAAAAAAAAAGGTTGTGTTGCTCAACTGAGAAAAGAAATGGAATAAACAAGGGACCGTTAAAAAAGCATAAAGACCCCTAACCCTTGGATAAGCAAGACAAAAACACATTTGCATTTTTTTATCTATCTATTCATCTTTTCATTGTATTGCTGTAGTTTTCATGTATTTATTTCATTCATTTCAAAATCCCCCCCCCCTCCCTCACCCACCCCCCAGCCCCCACCCCGTTTTCCTGCCTGTCCCATCTGTCCTGATCTCAAGTCTGCGATATCCACGAACGGTTGAATCCCTTCATCCTCTTACTCACTCCCATGGTGAACAAGAACATTTCTGAGGCCAACTTAAAGCTTTCCTTTGCTTTTATGTTTTGTTTTCTGTTGTTGGCTTGTTCCTTTTTTTTTTTTTTTTTTGCTGTCCCAACCTCTGTGCCACCTCAGGGGCAGTGCACACACGCCGCTCATTCCGACACCCCGTCCACAGCCACAGCCCAGTCAACCCCGCCGCAGCCCCCCCCGACACCGACAATCCACAGGGAGCAGTCAGTGTCAAGTCGTCAAGAGGCACTCACCGAAGAAGACACTGCACTACTGCCGAGTCACTTCGGTGGTGTTCAGTGGCGCCTGTTCTGATCTAACATACGCAGGACACCACCTACTAAGCCCCCTACTGACGACAATAATTGCTTAGTCGTGGAGCCGGCGTGAATGAGCTCTCCCTCCGGAGGGCGCCACCACGTCCGTCCAACGACAACCCCCATGGACTCGCCGATACCGGTGACCCCCGACGGAACCAAACCAAGACCACAGACGTGGAGAGGACATCGAAACTACCATGAGAGGCTTGTTCTTTCTTGTTTGTCATGTGTACATGTCTTGCCTGAAGAAGAACAACATCTCACGGCAGAAATGCGCTGCTTATGCATTGTTATGTCTTTTTTCATTTGTCTGGCGGTCTCCATCACCGTTTACCCGGGCGCAGATGATTGAGGATAGTTTTGCAGAGTAGGCTTTCATTTTCAGGTCACGTGAGTATTGGGGCCAAAAGCTGCAGAAGAGAGACTGAGACAGAAACGAAGACAACGGGATGGAAGTGGACAGGGCCACAAAGAACAGCCGAGAATTGGGAACACTGGAGAAAATGTTTCTGATGCTTTATGGTCCCTTGGAGTGTTGGGGCTAAGTTAGTGTGTATGTAGAGAGAAACACGTGGTGGTGGTGGTGGTGGTGGGGAGGGGGGGGGAGGGTTTGTGTGTATGTATGTGTTGTATACAAGTGTGTGTTTGCGTGAAAGCGTGCATGTGTGAATGCAGTTGGATATCTGAGTGATTGAGAGAGAGAGAGAGAGAGGGAGAGAGAGAGAGGAGGGAGAGAGAGAGAGTTCGTGTGTGTGTGTGTGTGTGTGTGTGTGTGTGTGTGTGTGTGTGTGTGTGTGTGTGTGTGTGTGTGTGTGTGGTGTACATGCGTGAATGTGTACGTGCGTGTGTGTGTATGTGTGTGTGCGTGTGTGTGTGTATGTGTGCGTGTGTGCGTTCGTGTTTGTGTAAATGTGTGTGGGTGTGTACGTATGTGCGTGCGTGCTTGTGAGTGTGTGCGTGCGTGTGTGTGTGTTTGTGTGTGAGCGTGTGTGAGTGCGTACGTGCGTGCGTGCGTGCGTGCGTGTGTGTGTGTGTGTGTGTGTGTGTGTGTGTGTGTGTGTGTGTGTATGTGTGTGTGTGTGTGTATATATGTGTGTGTGTGTGTGTGTGTGTGTGTGTGTGTGTGTGTGTGTGTGTGTGTGTGTGTGTGTGTTTTTCTGCGTGCTGGGCCAGACTCATCCTTGTGAAGAAAGTTATGTGATATTATGACCTGTTTTGGTTTTTCATGCCTGTGTGCGTTTGAATATGTGGAAAGGGAATCAAGGGAAAAGAGGTGGTGGGTGAGTATGTATATTCTCGGCAAATTTGAACACTGGCCTTTTCTCAGCAGTTAGGCTAATGTCACACGACATTGGTGTCAGGCTAAATCCCCATTCCATAGAGAGTCATACAATTTACAGCAGTGAGATATTTCGATGCTCTCTTTTCTGTAAGCCCTTCAACAAAGAAATCAATGGGAAATTTGCACGCAACGCTGTGCTGTCTGCTTGTCACATTTCGCCATCAACCACCAGGTCCTGACCCCCCCCCCCCCCCCCCCCCCCCCCCCCCCCCCCAATGTGACAGCGCCTTTACAAAGTAGTAGAGCTACTAAGCTAGCAGAACAGACAATAATGATACCATCTTTCCAGCAACGCCACTGCATTCAGATGTCATTCAATCGTAAACATACTTCACGTGTGATTGACATTTTCTGCGATTAGGTTCTGTATCACAGAATTGACTTTTTCTCCTCATGATTACGATCAGCTGAAATGACTGTTTTTACACACTGATAAAACACAAACTAAATGGTGCATCGTGCCAAGATTAAAGTACACGCATATTGTTTTGCATTTTAGTAAGATCAGACCATTCATTGCCAATTTTGCTGATTAGAGGAGTAGATGTAAATAAGTATTTGACTGAATACACATTTAGTATACGGATATGTAGATAGATCTAGGTAAGTGCAAGTAATCATAAAACTAAGACTGCATGGCTTTATTCTTCCTGGCGAGTCAGGCAAGTGGAAACGCGTTAAAGCAACAAATAAATCCGTGAAATCTGGGCCTACAGTACGGTGTTTTCATCACCATTATGCTGGTGTATCACACGTTCTATATGGTTACCAAAATAACACAAAGCAGGTGTGAATCTTGGGAAAGTCCAAAACTGATGCATCCCATTGGTTCTGCAGTTGAACATTTTTTTTTTTTAATCAAGAAAAGAAAAGTTAAATTATAGTTATTCCTTCAGAAACCTTGAGTCCAATAGAAATTTTGAGAAGATAAGTGATTGCTCGTTTCTACGAGCTACGAGTTTCTAAAGCTACGAGTGAGTAATGTGTTTTTCTTCTGTTGGGAGACTTGATCTAATTTTAGGTAGCAATATGCTCGTTTCTCGTTTTCATTACCCTGAATGGTGTCTGTCTCGTCTGAAAAAGACCAAAGAGGTCAAAAGCGTCGTGTTTTGTCTTGTCATTTGTTCCTCCCTTCTGACTGGAGGATTTATAATTCGTTATTTTTTTTTATTTCTATTTTTTTTTATTTTGTGCCTGCAAAACTTTGAAATATTTCATCAAAAGTATACCATCCTATCATACGTTTATGACTGTAACCTTATGACACACAAAATATGTCCTAATTGTGAAAAAAGAAATCCGAAAAAAATGCATAGAATAACACGTTTAAACAAGTTTGGGAGAGGTACCTACCTTTTTAATGCATAGAATAACACGTTTAAACAAGTTAAGGGAGGTACCTACCTTTTTAATGCATAGAATAACACGTGTAAACAAGTTAGGGGAGGTACCTATCTTTTTAATGCATAGAATAACACGTTTTAAACAAGTTAGGGGAGGTACCTACCTTTTTATGCATAGAATAACACGTTTTAAAACAGTTAGGGGAGGTACCTACTTTTTTGACGCCGTTTCACTGGAATATCGCTTGCCTCTGATTCCAAAGAAAGGAGCATTGATAGCAGAGTGCCTGCCCAAACTAGGTCACCGGGTGGAAGAAGGGGCGAGCAAACCTTGTTCATGCCATCGTTGACAATGCGCCTGCTGCAGAGAATCCCCCCCCCCCTCCCCCATCCCTCCCCCTTTCTCTCCCCCCCCCCCCCCCGCCCCCAACCCCTCCCCCTTCTTCCCCCCCCCCCCCCCCCCCCCCTCAACTCCCTCTCTTCACTCCGTAAGGTGGAAGAGGGGAAGGACTCCATTTCGCGCAGTTGCAGGGGTTTGTTGTGTAACAGCCCGAGTCCAAAAGCATTAGTCATAAACGATTCCTAGCGATATTAGACATCATGGGGTGGGGGGGGGGGGGAATTGGCTTACCCATAACAGTACACAACACGGTCCAGGGTGTATACTGTTAGGTTCTGCATTGTTTTCACTGTCTAGACCGTTTTCCTTTATAGGCTGAAATAAGGAAATAAGTGTGTGTGTGTGTGTGTGTGTGTGTGTGTGTGTGTGTGTGTGTGTGTGTGTGTGTGTGTGTGTGTGTGTGTGAGTTCCTGCATCGTCCTACCCCCCCCCCCCCCCCCCCCCCTCTTGGAAGATGCCATCAATGAAGTGGTCACTGAAGGTGTGGCAGGATGGGTACACGCCGGGAGATGTGCTCTAAGTCAAACCAAGGAAACCAAAAGGTCTGTCCGACATCATTTCTAGCAGACTGCCTTTAGCGGGGTCTACTGGCACTGATGTGAGTCAGTTTGGCTGAAGCACCTCTCTTGTTTAGAATGCATGCACACATAAATACATACATACATATATTCATACATATATACAACATACAAACACACATGCATACATACGCACATATACACATATATACCCATGAATGGTCATTTCCAGTCTGGAATTATGCGGACATCAATAGCCCACCTAGATCACAGCCCGCCTAGATCACAGCCCCACCTAGATCACAGCCCGCCTAGATCACAGCCCACCTAGATCACAGCCCGCCTAGATCACAGCCCGCCTAGATCACAGCCCACCTAGATCACAGCCCACCTAGATCACAGCCCACCTATATACTACTCAACACGTGATAGGGATCACTCGACAAAAAACACCGTCCGTTGCAAACGAATGGATTTATTTCATGGAACAATCAGTCCAGAGCGTTCAAATCACAACAAATGAAAAGTCAATAACGTGTATGGCCCCCACCTGCCTGAATGACGGCCTGGCAGCGTCTCCGCATGCTGCAGATGATCCTTCTGATCCGCTGCTGTGGAATTCTCGCCCACTCCTGTTCAAGCGCCATTGCCAGCTCTCGTAGGGAGCGAGGCTGGTTGATTCTGGTCCTCACGCTCGGCCAAGCATATCCCACACATGTTCGATAGGATTACAGTCCGGAGACTTTGCAGGCCACTCCATGCGCTCAATAGACTCGGCCTCCAGGTAGTCATTCACCACAATTGCGCGATGAGGTCGGGCATTATCGTCCATGAGGATGAAGTTGGGGCCGATGGCACCAGCGTAGGGTCTGACGATGGGGTGGAGGATTTCATCCCGTACCTGACCCCAGTCACCGTGCCGTTCTGGAAGACGTGCAGGTCCGTTTTGTCCTGCATGCTGATCCCGCCCCAGATCATGATGGAGCCACCCCCGTAACGGTCGTGCTGGGCGACGTTGTGGAAGTGGAAACGCTGGTTACGCTGTCTCCACACTCTCCGCCTGCGATCAGTCATATCCAGGCAAAACCTGGACTCGTCAGTGAAGAGCACAGGGGTCCAGTCCGCCACAGTCCAATTCACGTGGTCCCTTGCCCACGCTCGCCTGGCCTGCATGTGGTTCCTGGTCAACCTGACGCGGATTGGAGCTGCTCTGGAGCGTAAGCCAAACTCGTGAAGCCTTCTTCTCACAGTCTGTGTCGACACAGCATGTCCGGTTGCGTTCTGGAGGTCTCTTCGCAGCTGCGTGGCGTTCAGGAATGGGTTACGACGTGCCAGGAGAGTGAGATAACGGTCCTCCTGGCGCGTTGTAATGCGTTGTCCACCTCCCCCACGCCTGTGGGAGACTGACCCCGTAGCCTGGTAGCGGTGCCACAGCCTGGAGATGACGCTCTGGGTGACGTTGAGGGCTGTGGCAACATGGCGCTGTGAGACCCCTGATTCCAGCATCCCCACCCCCCTCGCCATCTCAGTTTCAGTCAAACGCCTTCTCAGGAGTTGGCGAGCCATCGTCTTACAGTGTGTGGACTGAAAGTGACGGTATTGCTGCCACATCGCAATACACCAGTGTTGGGCTGACCTGTACTCAGAGTCAAGTTTGAGGGTTCCGCTATTCACGTGCTTCTTGCGCGTCCGCGCTGACCTTGGCGAGCCAGGTTTGCTCGCCTACGTGTCCAGCGGTGTTTTCTTATTATACTACAAGCAACTGTTTGTGCGCAGTTCCACAACACAAGTTGCAGAGAATACAACACAATGTGATCCCTATCCACAGCCCACCAAGATCACAGCCCGCCCTAGATCACAGCCCACATAGATCACAGCCCACCTAGATCACAGCCCACCTCACAGTCCGCAGACCGCCTAGATCCACAGCCCACCTAGATCACAGCCCACCTAGATCACAGCCCGCCAAGACCACAGCCCACCTAGATCACAGCCCACCTAGATCACAGCCCACCAAGATCACAGCCCACCAAGATCACAGCCCACCAAGATCACAGCCCGCCTAGATCACAGCCCACATAGATCACAGCCCACCTAGATCACAGCCCACCAAGATCACAGCCCACATAGATCACAGCCCACATAGATCACAGCCCACCTAGATCACAGCCCACCAAGATCACAGCCCACATAGATCACAGCCCACATAGATCACAGCCCACCTAGATCACAGCCCACCAAGATCACAGCCCACATAGATCACAGCCCACCTAGATCACAGCCCACCAAGATCACAGCCCGCCTAGATCACAGCCCACCAAGACACAGCCCGCCTAGATCACAGCCCTAGACCATAGCCCACCAGGATCACAGCCCACCTAGCCCACCTAGACCACAGCCCACCTAGACCACAGCCCACCTAGCCCACCTAGACCACAGCCCACCTAGCCCACCTAGATCACAGCCCACCTAGCCCACCTAGACCACAGCCCACCTAGACCACAGCCCGCCTAGATCACAGTCCGCCAAGACCACAGCCCACCTAGACCACAGCTCGCCTAGATCACAGTCCGCCAAGACCACAGCCCACCTAGACCACAGTCCACCAAGACCACAGCCCACCTAGATCACAGTCCGCCCAAGACCACAGCTCGCCTAGACCACAGTCCGCCCAGACCACAGCCCACCTAGATCACAGTCCGCCAAGACCACAGCCCGCCTAGACCACAGTCCGCCTAGATCACAGCCCACCTAGACCACAGCTCGCCTAGATCACAGTCCGCCAAGATCACAGCCCACCTAGACCACAGTCCGCCAAGACCACAGCCCGCCTTGATCACAGTCCACCTAGATCACAGCCCACTAAGATAACAGCCCGCCTAGGTCACAGCGGTTCCTGAACAGACACACTGGAAGCACTCACTCTCTGCTCCCGAGAGACTTGTCTGGTTCCAAGTCT
>JADBJO010007669.1:0-10000 GCA_016801955.1 Conus betulinus | reverse complement strand
AAAAAAGGGGGGGGGGGGGGGGGGGGGGGGGGTAGGGGCGAAAGGATTGGTGGGTGGGTGGGGAAGGGTAGACAACCAATGGATCTCTGAGATGAAGAACGGAGACAGCAGAGGAGAGTGATAAGGAGTGTGTAGATCGATAGCAGAACTAGTGTGCGAGGTCTTGATTTTTTTTTTTTTAAGATGCACTCAAAACGCGAGATCAGACCCATATATAGAATGTTCCCACTATACAGTCTGTTATTAATACAAATGCTCCCATTATACAATCTGTTACTCACTACTAGCAGACCATTTGCATATATAATACTCCAAATATGCAGTCTGTGTATATAACTTCTGTCGGTCTTCGTTGTAAAGGGAGGTGACTGAGGTGGAAATTGAAAGAAACTTTCAAAGGTATTTGAAATAACTCCGCCAATCATAATGGACAAACGAAATACGTTTCGACCTCTTAAGTCTTTTTCAGAGAGACAGACAGACAGACAGACAGACAGAGAGAGACAGACAGACAGACAGACAGACAGACAGAGAGAGAGAGAGAGAGAGAGAGAGAGAGAGAGAGAGAGAGAGAGAGAGAGAGATTGTGATATAGGCTGACAGTTCAGTCAGCAAAGATAAGTCGGCTGGGGATACAATTACAGGGAAGCAACATGGTGGATCAATCCTAGAACTGTTGCATACACGTTCGAAACTTCCACTTCAACAGCACAGGCAGTTCCAGCAAGTACGTATTCCTTTTTCAGTAGCTTACATCCAGGAACGAACTGAAAATCCGCATGCCATGATCCTGACTGACATGCCATGATCCTGACTGATGACATGCCCATGATCCTGACTGACACGCCATGATCCTGACTGACATGCCATGATCCTGACTGACATGCCATGATCTCGACTGACACTGAACATCCTGACTGACATGCCATGATCCTGACTGACATGCCATGATCCTGACTGACATCCTGACTGACATGCCATATCCTGACTGACATGCCATATCCTGACTGACATGCCATATCCTGACTGACATGCCATGATCCTGACTGACATGCCATGATCGTGACTGACATCCTGACTGACATGCCATGATCCTGACTGACATGCCATGATCCTGACTGACATCCTGACTGACATGCCATGATCCTGACTGCCATGCCATGATCCTGACTGACATGCCATGATCCTGACTGACATCCTGACTGACATGCCATGATCCTGACTGCCATGCCATGATCCTGACTGACATGCCATATCCTGACTGACATGCCATGATCCTGACTGACATCCTGACTGACATGCCATGACCCTGACTGACATCCTGACTGACATGTCATGATCCTGACTGACATGCCATGATCCTGACTGACATCTTGACTGACATGCCATGATCCTGACTGCCATGCCATGATCCTGACTGGCATGCCATGATCCTGACTGACATCCTGACTGACACGCCATGATCCTGACTGACACGCCATGATCCTGACTGACATGCCATGATCCTGACTGACATGCCATGCATGATCCTGACTGACATCCTGACTGACATGCCATGATCCTGACTGACATCCTGACTGACATCCTGACTGACACGCCATGATCCTGACTGACATCCTTACTGACACGCCATGATCCTGACTGACATCCTGACTGACATGCCATGATCCTGACTGACATCCTGACTGACACGCCATGATCCTGACTGACATCCTGACTGACATGCCATGACCCTGACTGACATCCTGACTGACTGCCATATCCTGACTGACATCCTGACTGACATGCCATGACCCTGACTGACATCCTGACTGACATGCCATGACCCTGACTGACATCCTGACTGACATCCTGACTGACATGCCATATCCTGACTGACATGCCATGACCCTGACTGACATCCTGACTGACATGCCATGACCCCTGACTGACATCCTGACTGACATGCCATATCCTGACTGACATCCTGACTGACATGCCATATCCTGACTGACATGCCATGATCCTGACTGACATCCTGACTGACATCCGGACTGACATGCCATGATCCTGACTGACATCCTGACTGACATCCTGACTGACATGCCATGATCCTGACTGACATCCTGACTGACATCCTGACTGACATCCTGACTGACATGCCATGATCCTGACTGACATCCTGACTGACATCCTGACTGACATCCTGACTGACATGCCATATCCTGACTGACATCCTGACTGACATCCTGACTGACATGCCATATCCTGACTGACATCCTGACTGACATCCTGACTGACATGCCATATCCTGTCTGACATCCTGACTGACATCCTGACTGACATCCTGACTGACATCCTGACTGACATCCTGACTGACATGCCATATCCTGACTGACATGACCATGCCATGATCCTGACTGACATCCTGACTGACATGCCATATCCTGACTGACATCCTTACTGACATCCTGACTGACACGCCATGACCCTGACTGACATCCTGACTGACATGCCATGATCCTGACTGACATCCTGACTGACATGCCATGATCCTGACTGCCATGCCATGATCCTCACTGACATGCCATGATCCTGACTGACATCTTGACTGACATGCCATGATCCTGACTGACATCCTGACTGACATGCCATGATCCTGACTGACATGCCATGATCCTGACTGACATCCTGACTGACATGCCATGATCCTGACTGACATCCTGACTGACATGCCATATCCTGACTGACATGCCATGATCCTGACCGACATGCCATGATCCTGACTGACATCCTGACTGCCATGCCATGATCCTGACTGCCATGCCATGATCCTGACTGACACGCCATGACCCTGACTGACATCCTGACTGCCATGCCATGATCCTGACTGACACGCCATGATCCTGACTGACATCCTGACTGACATGCCATGACCTGACTGACATGCCATGACCCTGACTGACATCCTGACTGACATGCCATGACCCTGACTGACATCCTGACTGTCATGCCATGATCCTGACTGACATCCTGACTGACATCCTGACTGACATCCTGACTGACATCCTGACTGCCATGCCATGATCCTGACTGACATCCTGACTGACATCCTGACTGACATGCCATGATCCTGACTGACATCCTGACTGACATGCCATGATCCTGACTGACATCCTGACTGACATGCCATGATCCTGACTGACATGCCATGATCCTGACTGACATGCCATGATCCTGACTGACATCCTGACTGACATGCCATGACCCTGACTGACATGCCATGATGCTGACTGTCTCCATGAACCTCCTTCAAGGCGGGAAAAGGAAGCGAGGAACCCTGACGGACATGATGAGGCCTTACACAGCCCCAGGCAGGACAGCTGCAGTGTCAGTTTCATCAAGGAGGCGTCACTGCGTGCGGACTAGTCCATATACGCTACTACACCACATCCGCTAAGTTTTCTTTTAGACCACACTGCTGCGTGATTTTAAAGCTGATGGATAATGAATTAATGACTAAGATGAGAGAACTGAAGAAGAGGGTCTCGTGACTACGACTTAGCGGGTGTCTGACCTACGCATTAGCCCAACTTTGAGTACCTACCTCATATTGGTTGTGCCATTTTTTTTTATCGTTGGTTGTGTGTGAAGTAAAGGGACAGGCAGGGACAGCTCACATAGACGCACTGCCCTGGACATGCAGCTTTCAAGGGAAAGGAATGAGCCACACACACTGCCTGCCAACAGGCCGCTCGGTTTATACCCATTCTTATCTTTCAACAGGTGAAGAAGCTCCGTGGTGCACTCCATGTCATGTTCCACTCACAGTGAAACATGTTCTTCTTAGACTGCTGGGACTTGCACGATGTGAGACATAAAACACTTTACAGCAGACTCCATGAAAACCCTGTTCAGAGATGTCCCACCTGACGAGATCTTTGAGTTTCTGAAAGAGACATTTTTCATCTGATCTAGGATTTTAGGGAAGCATGATTTTTACGAAGTTTCTGGTACGCATTCAGAAGATGTATTTTAAAAAAGACGTGTGAAAGTTTTGTTTGTTTGTTTGTTTTTTAGTTTTGTTGATAACTTGTGAGTTGATTTTAACGTGGTGACAGCCCTGATATGGCCCTTTGCGGTCGGCTGGGCTATAAACAACATGACCCTTACCCTGCCTGCCAACGACTAAACTTTATACGCAGTTACAACGAAGGTTACACACAAAAAAAAAACACAGACGACGATCATTTCACAAAGCCAGAGAGAGGCCTTCATGTTAGAAATCACCTGGTGGAGCAGGATCACAGAAGAAACAGTGGCTGCACATCCGGGCTAAACGAGAAAACCAAGGGCAACCACCGAACGGAAAGCCAAGGGCAACTACCGACCAAACAAACATCGGCAGTATTTCAAACACGTGCACTGCCGCAGACTTCTGGGGATAAAAAAAAAAAAAAAGAAAAAAAAGAAAAAAGAACAGTTCATACAGTTCATTTTCAGCGGCAGACGACAATGACAGAACGCATATATCACTGGGATCATGGCTATTACGGCTGTCAGGATCCCTATTCCAGTATGCAAAGGTGTGTGTGTGTGTGTGTGTGTGTGTGTGTGTGTGTGTGTGTGTGTGTGTGTGTGTGTGTGTGTGTGTGTGTGTGTGTGTGAGTGTGTGTGTGTGTGTTGCGTGTGTGTGTGTGTGTGTGTGTGTGTGTGTGTGTGTGTGTTGTGTGTGTGTGTGTGTGTGTGTGTGTGTTGTGTGCATGTGTATTGTGTGTGTGTGTGTGTGTTGTGTGTGTGTGTGTGTGTGTGTGTGTGTATGTGTGTCTGTGTGTGTGTGTGTGTGTGTGTGTGTGTGTTGAGTTGCATGTGTATTTGTGCGTGTGTGTGTGTGTGCGTGTGTGTTGTGTTGTGTGTGTGTGTGTGTGTGTGTGTGTGTGTGTGTGTGTGTGTGTGTGTGAGTTTGTGAATGTGTGTGTGTGGTGTGTGTTGTGTGTGTGTGTGTGTGTGTTGTGTGTTGTGTGTGTGTTGTGTTGTGTTGCTTGCTTGCGTGCATATGTTCACTAATTCGACTTTAGTCTGTTATAAACGTCGTCATGGATGTGGAATTTGTGTGTGTATAACTGGTGGATGCGTTGAAAGATAAGTGGCTGCATATTACACAAAGTCCGTATTGCGTGTCGTCTTCTGTGTAGTGAGTGCATTAATGTACATAGTCTTCTGTGTATGTGCAAATGATCATAACTGCTGCAGACCACGCCACCGCCAAAGCTGACGGTGAGAAACGCAAGGTTTTTATAGCTCAAACTGGAACAGACGGTATATTTTCCCGGTGGCTCACGTTCTCCACAATCACGATTCCCTTAATCACTATTCCCACAATCGCGTTTTCCGGTATCCTGTAATGGCGTCGTCCATAAATGGTTTCGTTCAAATTCAAACGCGCTTTTTTTTTTTTTTCTTTACACCGAAACAAAAGATGTGTTCCAGACTCGTTTAGCATCCGATTGTCTGCGTAGCCGCGAGCATCCATTAGCTCCATCTGACGTTTTTCTGTTCCGCCCCTTGTTTATACATCAGTTTTATCCCGTCTCCAGTTTGTTTTTTTTTTTCTCTTCCTGAGAGCACGTCTGGGTTTCCGGCTCTCTTTTAATGTTGCTGCTTCTACACTCCTCTTTCCTCCTCCGTCTTTTTTTTTTTGTCACTCTCGCCTCCCATCTCAGTTTTTTATATCACGTCCGTTTTGTTTCCCTCTCTTTCCTCCACTAAATTAACCCTCTTTTTCCCTCGCCCAAACTGGTTCAGGTCACGTCTCCGTGTTCACGTTCTCCACAATCTCGATCCCTTCCTCCTGTCACTCCATCGTCTCCTAGCTCTCCATTTTTGATGCACGTCTTTCAACGCGCGTTGTTTCCTTCTTCTCCCCCACAAATCACATGACAGTTTCATCTCACACACATCTCACTCTCCTCAACCCTCAATTGCCTTCCCTTCCACTCAACGTTTATCTCTCTCCTCCCGTCTCGTCTCTCATCCGCCCTCCACTCCCTCTCCTTCCCTGCTCCCCATCTCCTCTCCGCCTCTTTCTCTCCCCCCCCCTCTTCGTTCTCTCTTGATGCACCTCTTGGTTGTTCTCTTCTCTCTCTCTCGCTTCTCTCTCGCAGTCCTCTCCTCCCTCAC
Source organism: Conus betulinus (assembly GCA_016801955.1). Lineage (NCBI taxonomy): Eukaryota > Metazoa > Mollusca > Gastropoda > Neogastropoda > Conidae > Conus > Conus betulinus. Next base: position 3,841 of record JADBJO010007669.1, on the reverse strand, counting down.
TCTCGCTCTCACGTTGCTCTCTCCTCTCTCCCCATCTCACCTCTCGTTCTCACTCTCGTTCGCACCTCACACTCCTCTCATCACACACTCCTCTCACTCGTCTCTCTCACCACATCTCACTCTCGGCCTCACATACACTGCACACACATACGTCACACACACCACACACACACGCACACACACGCACGCACGCACGCACACACACACACCACACACACACACACACACACACACTCTCACACACACACACACACACGTCCACACACCTCTCGAATACAACACTGAATCTCATGTCTCTCGATCTTTAACACAGAAACAAATGTTCAAGATGCAAAGCATACAAACGTACTTGTAGATTATCTTGGATACGCGTGAGATATTCCATAAAGAGGAAAAACCGTTTTGGGCCGTTTATAGCCGTTATAATGACTATTCTGGTAAAACTTGGACATCATCCGTGACCCATATGAACATACCTACAAATTTTCAGAAAGATCGGCCGAGTACTTTCCGAGATATTCCATAAAGAAGAAAAAAAGCCGTTATGGGCCGTATAGGCCGTTAGTAACGGATATAACGGTAAAATAAAACATCGGCATCAACCCGTACCCATAATGGACATACCTACAAATTTTCAGAAAGATCGGCCCAGTAGTTTTGGTCGGGAGCGAGTGGAACACATTTTGACCATGGACGGGAGACCGACAGACAGACACACATACGACAGACACACACAGACAGCCGTTCCCATTGTAAAGTACCCCCCTGTTTCTATAAGAAATGGGAGTACAAAAAAAGAGAACAGAATAAACACACATCTCCTGTGAAAAAGAGCAGTATGTAATGAAATTTGCCAATGCAATGCCGTCAGGCGGACTGGTTCAGACTCCGCGGAAGCGAGTAGGAAAGAAGAGAGGCAGAGGATGAGAGCGCTGGACCCAAGTTCTGGAAGGCAAAAGGAAAAAACAAAACAAACACTGGACAGAAAACGAATGAATCTCTCAGATGAAGAGCGGAGACAGCGGAAAAAGAGTGTTGATGGATACGTATATCGATAAGAGAACTGTCTGGGTTTTAAATGACACTTTAAAAAAAAAACATTTGTATTAGACGTACAGTCTCCTTCCTGGAAACCTAAGAGCAGAATATGGGGGCAGGAATAGCTCAGTGGTAGAGCGTCGGACTTGTAATCTTGGTGATGCTGGGGTTTGCCGGGTTCGAATCTCCGCCGGGCCGTTTCGGTACAGGGAATTTTCCCTCGGAGTTAACATTGGTTTCGGACTCCATTTCCCCATACAGTCCTTCGAATGAGACTGTAAACCGAGGTTCCGTGTGTGAAGGCACGCATAACATCTTGCACACACGTTAAATCCCATCACCACCAACTTTCGGAAGAGAAGGCCATTTTGGCCGTTGATGTGGATGATACGTTACACATGGCATGCACCCTGTGTGAAAAATGGGAAGAATGAAGGAAGTAAGGAAACTGAGCGGACGATATTGAACGACATTGACTGGATCACACGGGAAACGACTGAATGAAGCGCCATCTGGCAGCTCTTCAGTCGGCACTACCCAGGTAGCAGCCCGTTGCGTAAAACGAGTGTGGATTGTAAAGCGCTTCGAGCTTGATGACGAGTGGATTGTAAAGCGCTTTCGAGCTTGATCTCTATCTAGCCGAGGATAGGTGCTATGTAAGTGTTCATGATAACGATAACTTAGGTCTTCTTCAGGCAAGATGCAAAACACTCAAGACAACAAAAATCAACGAGCTATCACCATCTTACGCTGAAGAGAATGAAGGTAAGTGATTGCTCGTTCATTTTCGTTGTCCTGCGTGTTTTGTGTCTTGCCTGAAGAAGACCTAAGAGGTCGAAACGCGTCGTATTTTTGTCGTGTGATTCGTTTTGTCTACCTTTTTCTTCTTGGCGGTTCGCTATTAATGACATGAAAATTTGGCTAGGAATAGTTTTCATCTCAAGTTGTCAAAACAATCAACAAAACAAGATGCGTGGTTTTCATCGAACATAGTACCCTCCTGAGATGCCGCCATCCAATCATTTTATAAAAATCACTTCATGGACAGCCAGACATACAAAGACTAGATGACTGTACACACGTGCATGTGGAGTCTTTCTGCTGTATGCCACAGCATTGCATCAGCGGGATCGGCAGAGAACCACCAACCTGCCAAGCCCGCGGAAAAACAGCACAGTACCTATGGCAGTATTTCCATACCCATAATCCCTAGGAACCACTGTTCTTCTGCCAAAAAATGGTCTTCAGCATGAGGCAGACGCCAGTGACTGAACACATATGTAAATGAGATTACAGCTACTGAAGCTTTCACTATCTCTGTTCCTCTATGCAAAATCGCTCCCGCGCGCGCGCGTGCTTGTGCGTGTGCATGTGCCAAATGCATGCGTGTGCATGTGTGTGTATGTGTGTGTGAGTGTGTGTGTGTGCGTGCGTGCGTGCGTGCGAGCGTGGTGTGTGTGTGTGTGTGTGTGTGTGTGTGTGTGTGTGTGTGTGTGTGTGTGTGTGTGTGTGTGTGTGTGTGTGTGTGCGTGTGTGCGCGCGTTGTGTGTGTGTGTGTGCGTGCGCGCGCGCGCCTCCGGTGCGTGTGTGTGTGCGTGCGTGCGTGCGTGCGTGCGTGCGTGCGTGCGTGCGTGTGTGTGTCTGTCTGTTCTGTCTGTCTGCCTGCCTGTGTATATGCTCGCGTGCATGCATCACTGCTACTCCGTAAATGTGTTAAACTATATTGTCGGGGAAACAGCCAGTTGGTACATAACTGGGCGAAAGGTGGTGGCTGACTGTACACACGGTGCTATGTGTTAGTCTCTTCTGTCAATGCACAGCAATGCCATCAGCTGAAACGATCGTCCGCTGAGACCACCACACAGACGGCAGCGAGAAACGAACAGCACAGTACCTCCGACTGGAAATGGTCAGTCCCCATATTTCCCAATGCATCACGTTTTCCATAATCTTCGTTCTCATAACCACTGTTCCCATAATCACGATTCCTAGAAATAATGTTCTTCATAATGATGGTATCCATTTTGGGGATTAATCCGCATGTCAACAACAATGACCCTTCGTGTTATGGAAAAAACACAAGGACGCATTCCCAAGCATTTGGATCAAATTGACTGCCTTGGCACGAGTCTTACTGATTTTCCCGAACAGGTCTTGTGGTCCATCTCTGTCGGATTGATCATCTCCTGTCTGTCATTTCTCACCACGGCGAGTACGTCTAGTCCGCTGCCTTTCTTCATGTTTCCATCGCATACCTTTCAGTTCTTGTTCTGGACACGCTCGTTCCTTTCCTTTAGTTATTGACCAGTATTAACTATAGCTCGTGACGCTGGTGTCGATGTAAGTTCTCTATCTGGTGTTCACTACCTTCAGCATTCTTTGGTCGGTACTGAGTCGCACATCGCGAGTAGATCGTCAAAAGAAGCCGGTGCCGGAGAGGTACTACTTCAAACAAAGCGCGTGTGTGATGGGGGATAGGTGTTCCGTGTGATGTCACAGAAGAGAAATCTCGCTCTCCTCTCTCATCTCATGTCTCTCTCTCCTCGCCTCGCGATCTGTCGTCGTGGGGTTGCGGTTGGTGGGCGCGCGCTGTCTCTCTCGGGGGGGTCGGCCTCCTCTCCCTCGCCCTCTCTCTCATACCCATACACACGCACGCGGTGTGGGCGGGGGGGTTGTGTGAAGTCTGGAGAGTAGGCGGGGGGAGCGCTGCACAAACGCACACAACACACACACACCACACACACCACACACGCACGCACGCACACGCACGCACGCACGCACACAAAACCACACCACACACAAC
>JADBJO010007668.1:122413-134913 GCA_016801955.1 Conus betulinus | reverse complement strand
CCTCATCCTTCACATCACCACACATCCCTCACTACATCATCACACCATCCTCAACATCACCACACCATGCCTCATCCCTCACATCACCACACCATCCCTCACATCACCACACCATCCCTCACATCAACCCACACCATCCTCACATCACAACACCATCCCTCACATCACCACACCATCCCTACACACCACACACATCACCACACCACCCATCACATCACCACACCATCCCTCACATCACACACCATCACCTCACATCATCACCCTAACATCACCACACCATCCCTCACATCACCACACCATCCCTCACATCACCCACACCATCCCTCACATCACCACACCACCATCCTCACATCACCACACCATCCCTCACATCACCACACCATCCCTCACATCACCACACCATCCCTCACATCACCACACCATCCCTCACATCACCACACCATGCCTCACATCACCACACCATCCCTCACATCACCACACCATCCCTCACATCACCACACCCATCCCAACATCATAACCACACCATCCCTACATCACCACACATCCCTCAACATCACCACACCATGCCTCATCATCACATCACACACCATCACTCACATCCACACACCATCCCTCACATCACCACACCATGCCTACATCACCACACCATGCCTACATCACCTCATCTCAACACATGCCCCACACCATGCATCATCCCTCACATCACACCACACCATGCCTCACATCCTCACACCCAACACTCACATCACCACACACACCTCATCCCTCACATCACCACACCATCCTCATCACATCACCACACCATCCCTCACATCACCACACCATGCCTCACTCACCACAACACCACCTCACATCACCACACCATCACTCACATCACCACACCATGCCTCACATCACCACACTATCCTCACATCACCACACTATGCCTCATCCTTCCTGAACCCCACTCACTGTCGTCTTCACTATCAGTCATCCTCTCTCACCTCCCCCTCCCCCATCCTTACCCCTTCCCTCATCACACTCCCTGCCATCTTCATCATCATTACAACAATCCTTACGACATTTCTTCCTGTCCTAACTCCTGTTGTTTTTCATCATCATCATCATCATCATCATCATCATCATCATCATCATCATCATCATCATCATCACATCTATCATACCCTTTTCTTGTACCACCACTGTTGTTCTGGACGTAGCTGTGTGAATGTAGTTTCAGTTTCAGTTTCATCAAGGCGCTCGCGTCACTGCGTGCGGACTAATCCATGTACGCCAGACCACATGGGCTAAGTGTAGAGACCACACTATACAAACGTATAACGTGAATGTCGTGTGTTGTGGATGTAGCTCTGTGAATCGGTGAAGTAGTTGTAGTAGTAGTAGTAGTAGTAGTGGAGGAGGAGGAGGAGGAGGAGGAGGGGAGGAGGAGGAGCAGCAGCAGCAGCAGCAGCTGCAGTAGTAATAGTAGTAGTAGTAGTAGTAGTGGTAAAAACATTTTTATCATTGTTGTTGTTGACAAGTTGTTGTTGCTGCTGCTGCTGCTGCTGCTGCTGCTGCTGCTGCTGCTGCTGTCATTGTTGTCGATGATGTTGACGATGGTGTTGATGCTGATCACAATGTTGAGGATCTCACCTGGGTACGAGGTCCTCCCCCATCCAGCAGTTCTGCACATGTCGCCGTCCTGTGGACATTGCTGATCAGTGTTCAGCTTCATCGGCTGCGCGACATCGTTTGAAGGTCAACGGTTCGGACAGCTTCAGCACCGTGACGTCATTGCGTAATACGCCCTCTGTCACAGACGTTGACACATCACATCACAGGATTGGAAAAGAGACAGAACTCACTGCCGTAATAATGACAGAGACACGTCAGTACACTCACTGCCGTATTAATGACAGAGACACGTCAGTACACTCACTGCCGTATTAATGACAGAGACACGTCAGTACACTCACTGCCGTATTAATGCCAGAGACACGTCAGTACACTCACTGCCGTATTAATACAGAGACACGTCAGTACACTCACTGCCGTATTAATGACAGAGACACGTCAGTACACTCACTGCCGTATTAATGACAGAGACACGTCAGTACACGCACTGCCGTATTAATGACAGAGACACGTCAGTACACTCACTGCCGTATTAATGACAGAGACACGTCAGTACACTCACTGCCGTATTAATGACAGAGACACGTCAGTACACTCGCTGCCGTCTTAATACAGAGACACGTCAGTACACTCACTGCCGTATTAATGACAGAGACACGTCAGTACACTCACTGCCGTATTAATGACAGAGACACGTCAGTACACTCACTGCCGTATTAATGACAGAGACACGTCAGTACACTCACTGCCGTATTAATACAGAGACACGTCAGTACACTCACTGCCGTATTAATGACAGAGACACGTCAGTACACTCACTGCCGTATTAATACAGAGATACGTCAGTACACTTACTGCCGTATTAATGACAGAGACACGTCAGTACACTCACTGCCGTATTAATGACAGAGACACGTCAGTACACTCACTGCCGTATTAATGACAGAGACACGTCAGTACACTCACTGCCCGTATAATGACAGAGACACGTCAACACAGTCACTGCCGTGTTAATGACAAGACACGTCAGTACAGTCACTGCCGTATTAATGACAAGACACGTCAGTACACTCACTGTCGTATTAATGACAGAGACACGTCAATGCCCAGGCCAGCTGCAGGGTGGATCCCGTCAAGCCACAGAGTACTGACACATGTCATGACGACACTGAGAGCACACACAAAGTCTACTGTTACATTGAGAACACCTAGAGTCTACTGTTAACATTGAGAACACACAGAGTCTACTGTTAACACTGAGAGCACACAGAGTCTGCTGTTAACCCTGAGAACACACAGAGTCTGCTGTTAACACTGAGAACACACAGAGAGTCTGCTGTTAACACTGAGAACACACAGAGTCTGCTGTTAACACTGAGAACACCGAGAGTCTACTGTTACATTGAGAACACCTAGAGTCTACTGTCGACTTTCAGAACACATACAGTCTACTGTCAACATTCAGAATACCTACAGTCCACTGTCAACATTCAGATCACCTAGAGCCTACTATCAACATTCAGACCACTACAGTCTACTGTCAACATTCAAATAAATAGAGTCTACTGTCAACATTCAAAATACATAGAGCCTACTGTTAACATTCAAAATACATAGAGTCTGCTGCTCAACATTCAGAACGCCCAGAGTCTACTGTCAACATTCAAAAACACATGCACATAGAGTCTACAGTCAACATACAGAAACACCTAGATTGTAGAGTCAACATTCAGAACACCTAGAGAGTACTGTCAAATACAAAAACACCTAGAATCAACAGTCAACATTCAGAACACCTGGAGTTACTGTCAACATACAGAACACCTAGAGTCAACAGTCAACATTCAGAACACTAGAAGTCAACAGTCAACATTCAGAACACCTAGAGTTACTGTCAACATTCAGAACACCTAGACTCTACTGTCGACATTCAGAACACCTAGAGGTCACAGTCAGTCAACAGTTACTCAGAACACCTAGAGTCAGCAGTCAACATTCAGAACACCTAGAGTTAACAGTCAACATTCAGAAACACCTAGAGTCAGACTGTCAACATTCAGAACACCGAGAGTCTACAGTCAAACATTCAGAACACAGAACACAGTGTCAACATTCAGAACACCTAGAGTTACTGTCAACACATTCAGAACACCTAGAGTCAACAGTCAACATTCAGAACACCTAGAGTCAACAGTCAACATTCAGAACACACTAGAGTTCAACAGTCAACATTCAGAACACCTAGAGTCAACAGTCAACATTCAGAACACCTAGAGTCAACAGTCAACATTCAGAACACCTAGAGTGTCAACATTCAGAACACACCTAACAGTTCAGAACACCTACAGTGTCAACATTCAGAACACCCTAGAGTCAACAGTCAACATTCAGAACACCTAGAGTCAACAGTCAACATCAGAACACCTAGAGTCAACAGTCAGCATTCAGAACACCTAGAGTTACTGTCAACACTGAGAACAGCAACAGAAAAACAACAACAAAGAAGGGAGACAGACAGACAGACAGACAGACAGACAGACAGACAGAGAGACAGAGAAACAGACAGAGAGAGAGAGGGCAGAGGATACGGTGGCTGGATAGTGAGGCACGTGCTTCTCTCTCTCTCTTCTTCTTTCTATCGTCCTGTCGTCTGTCTGTTTGTCTGTCTGTCCTGTCTGTCTGTCTGTCGAGTCTCTGTGTGTGTTGTGTGTGTGTGGGGTGTTGTGTGTTGTGTGTGTGGGTGTGCTGTTGTGGTGTTTGCTGTATGCGTGCGTGTGTACGTATGTTGGTGTGTGAGTGTGTTTGTGTGTGTGCGCGCTGCGCGCGCGCGCGCGCGCTGCGCGCGCGCGTGTGTGTGTGGTGTGTGTGTGTGTGTTGTGTGTGTGTGTGGCTGGTGTTGTGTGTGTGTGTGTGTGTGGTAGTGCTGTGTGTGTGTGTGTGGTGTGGTTGTGTGTGTGTGTGTGTGCCCGTGTGTGCAGGTGTGTGCCCCTCGATTGCTTGTTTGTTCGCTTTCTTGTATATGCTAGGGTCTTATTACTCACGGTCATTTGATGGGTAATGTTCTCGCTGCAAGGTTTGCACTCATCTCTCTCTCTCCTCTCTCTCTCGCTCTCTCTCTCTCTCTCTATCTCTCTCTCTCTCTCGCTCTCTCTCTGACCTATGACTAGTCAGGATGTGGGTATGATCTCATGCTATTGACAACTCTTATTTGTTCATTCCCTTCTGTCTCTATGACACTCTGTTCACGTCTGTGTCAACCGCCCAACCCAAGCCACACCTGTAGCTGTTGAGGGCTGATTCCACCCCTGCAGCACACCACACCACACACACACACACACACACACACAACACACACACACACACACGCTTACACACACCACACAACACGCACCACCACACACTACGCCGCACGCACTCGCACGCACCGCACGGCACACACACACACACACACACACACACACACAACACACACACACACACACACACACACAACACACGCCACGCACGCACACATCAATAGGATACAGATAGACACACACACACGAATATAGATGTATACACAGACAAAACCAGATAAGACACAACAAGCACAAGAAAATGACTTACAAGCAAACAGTAAGAACAAAAAGCCTAGAAAGTGAATTATTTTGAATAGCATGAAATGAGCAAAAAAAAAAGAAGTTAGAATTTATTTGTCTGTCTTTTTTGATTCTAATAACCCTTTTCCCCACAGCCTTATGAAAAAGGGACTATTAGAGAGCATAAACATTGTGACGCGATAGATTTTATACTCAGTATACCACCCAACCTCTGACAATTAAAACGTAGGAAAATTAACCATATACCCTACCTTACACCAGATATATACAAACAAATGGACATCTTACACAAAGAACCGACACACAAGCAGGACAGACAAGACAAACTAGACAAACAAACAAAAAAACAATAAGAGAAAAAAAAACAGATCGAGACAAACAAGATTGATAGATAAAACAAGACATATAATCTGACTGACAGACAAGGCGGCTACAGACAGACAAGCCAGATATAAACAGACAAGAGTCACAAAGTCAAACAAGGCAGATAAAAACGCATACAGATAAACAAACTGTTAAACATGCACTGATACAGACGGATAAGACAGAGTCATAGAGACAGAGGAGACAGTCAAATATAGAGAGTTAAGAAGACAGAGACCAATGGATAAGACAGGAAGACAGACAGACAGACAGACAGAACATACAGAGAGGATAGTACAAGAGACAAGGAATGAACATAGAACAACTGACAGACAGGGCAAATACAAACAAGACAGGAACAGACAGAGACAGCAGATAGATAAGACAGATAGGTAGGTACAGAGGAGAACATACAGACAGACGCACAAGACGACAGCTAAACAGACAAAACACAGACTGTTTGAAAAAGACGGCACAGACAGACGGACGCTTAATACAGAAAGAGAAACAAAACACACAAGCAGGACAAACACATGTACATTAGACATGGCAGCCAATCAAAGACGCCCAGATAGGGAGACAGCGACAGACAGACAGACAGACGACAGACGAGAGAGAGAGTAGAGACAGACAGACAGACAGACAAAGCAAGCAGACAGACAGACAAAGGCAGACAGACACAGAGACAGACAGACAGACAGGCTGACTAACTCCATAGCAATGTCCGGCAGAAAACGATGGTCAGAGGGTCCAGGATAGTCCCGCCACAGAGAAGACTCCAGCCACTCCAATGTTTGTAGTTGATCAGCACCAAGAAATTCCACGTGTAGTTTTCGATTTCCTGCCCGCCAACAATCTTCGGCCCCTGTATACAGGGAAAAACAAACAGATCTCAACATTCAGATCACAATGTTTTGTTTTGTTTTGTTTTTTCTCCTATTGATGATCAATCTTTCAGCAGACAAGAAACTAGCAGACAAACCTTCAGAAGGTGATATGTTCAATATGGTATGATGTTGATAAATATGTGCTGTACTTTAGATTTTTGAAGTTTTAAACGGTTTTCTGTCAAGGCGACCTGCAAGATTGTTTCGGAATCACTAAAATGTAGTAGTTCTGAATGCCCCAAGAAAAGAAAACCGAACAACATAAAGTGAAGAAAGCAATCAAACGGAAAACAAAACACAAAACGAAACATGAAAAGAAAAACCGTCAAAATTTCAGATGATAACAACAACACTACTGAATAAACCCTCTGTGAGAAATAAAACGATTGTTTCCTTGACATGTTTGTTGTGAATGTGGTGCATCTTCCATGGCCGTCAGAAGCAATCTTCCCACTCATTGTGACTGTGCCACGCACAGCCACACCCGGCAGACAGAAAAATACACTGTAGACAATCAGCATCAGGTCGTCCCCCAGACAGCCCCCCACGAAGAGCACTATGGATGGGAATGGTGGGGTGCTGTGTTTATTCCGGTGTAAGACCACAAAGATGAAAAAGAGCAAAACGCAGAAAAAGCATTAGATTTTGTAGATTTTGTTCCCCTTGCAAGGATGATTTCTTTCCCACAATGGAAAAGTGCAGCAGAGAGGAGGAAAAACTAGGTAATCACTTTGCAATAATAAATACTATTCTTTTCACTATTAATCAATGTGATGAAGTAAATTATCAAAAACATCCAGAAGGACATACACATTAAACAACAGTAACAACAACGACAACACACACACACACACACACACACACACACACACACACACACACACACACACACACACACACACACCACACACACATGCACACGCACGCATGCACGCACGCACGCACGCACGCACGCACGCACGCACGCAACGCACGCACGCACGCACGACACACACGCACACACACACACACACACACACACACACACACACACACACACACACAAGATTTATCTATTAACATATAAGCAGAGATAAATTAGCTACTTAGATTCAAACATTGCACATTAAATTACTTCGTAAATATTGCCATTTATTACGTCAGATGTTAATTCACTGCTATAGCTAATAAACGCAGTTGATTAAAAAAGCTATTGTGGTACTTGGAGCATGCATATTTCTGTTCATTTTCAATCAGAAAGAGATGTATGTTGTGGCTGTTCAAATTCTTGCTTTCTTAGGATGATACCTCTTCTACTTCACATCCATCTTACAGATGGCAAGAAGAAAGGCTGGACGGACGGCTTTCGGGAGTTGTATTTGGACATGAACAAGTTTCTCTGAAAGTAAAATCTTCTGATCTGTCAGTTAAAAAACTTTGAGCTTTAAAACAGTAACTTCAGATGCAAGATTTTCACAAATCCTGATTTTTTTTTGTTTGCAATACTATTAAAAGATCACCACAGAAGCGTTACACAATCTGGCATGCCGTGAAAAGTGATAAAAAAAAAAGTTTCTACTTCTTGTGTGTACACTGGACATAATGGACAGCCCGTTACATTACACACTGGTCAATATTTACCAGTTGGAAGAATCCGATATAGCAATCTTATTTGAAACCATCTGAGCGGAACATCAGAGGGTGGGGTGTTTGAACGCTTTTAAAACAAATTCCTTCCTTTCAGCCCAGTAAAGGTGGACTCTATTATGTAACAGCAGTTGGCACTGAAGGCTTTCCGGCAAGCACTTCCTCTCAGCTCAGTTCCGTTTCAGTGCCACACGCTGCTTCCCCAGCGTGTCCGTGTCTGATCAGTGTGTAATTTAATTTAAATTATATTGCTTTAAGACCCGGATGTTCCCTCCATATATCAAACAATATTGGTTCTTGTGATTGTGAAATATTTGCCCTAAGTTCCTCATATGTAAGATAGTTCGCATTTTTAACGTGCCAAATCTTACCCAAGCAAACGCTTTATGCTCAATCATTCCTTTTTTTTTCCCTGAAGATTTCAGCATTATAAGATGTATGTTCAGCGATGAAGACTTCAGCAATATAAGATGTATGTTCAGCGATGAAGACTTCAGCACTATAAGATGTATGTTCAGCGATGAAGATTTCAGCACTATAAGATGTACGTTCAGCGATGAAGATTTCAGCATTATAAGATACATGTTCAGCGATGAAGATTTCAGCCTTATAAGATACATGTTCAGCGATGAACAGTTCAGCGTTGTAAGATACATGTTCAGCGATGAAGAGTTCAGCGTTGTAAGATATATGTTCAGCGATGAAGAGTTCAGCGTTGTAAGATACATGTTCAGCGTGAAGAGTTCAGCGTTGTAACATACATGTCCAGCGATGAAGAGTTCAGTGTTGTAAGATATATGTTCAGCGAGAACAGTTGTAAACGCCGTCAACAGTGTATTAGTCACGTCATTTTCTATAGCGCCATGCAACGTCCCGCGAAAAAAAGATTGTCAATACGCCGTGAACAGTTATTTGTATATTCTCTACCAAATTTATCTCTACGGCTCAGAAGAGAGAGTACAACTCCAAACACAAGGCAAGCCGAACTGCAGTCTGAATTGTCTTCCTAACTTACTGATTTTCATTGTCGACAAGAGAAAATACATCACACATATTGAGTCCACCTTCTTGGTGCAACTAGCAGACTATTTATTCAAGTTGATTTTACCATATTAGAGAACATTACACAGTATTTGTTCTATATCTTGTAGAAATGGAATACGAGGGTCTGGTAAATCAAGGAAAAGAAAGATTTTAGAAATCAGCAGTGCTTTAATAATTGGAGGTTCTGTCGTGTTACAGTCAGTGGCCATTCCACAATGGCATCTGCCAGGGAGCAATTATGTCCCTTGACGTCTTGATGTAATGCCCTATGCGTGCCTACACCCTATGTGAAAACAGCGTAGGCTTCCAAGGGGTGGTGCAGGATTGCTCCAGCTGGTTTGTCGGTAATTGAAGACAGTACTTCTCTGGATCCCACCCGCACCTTTCGGGTGTATATTTTTCTTTCCAGAGCTTTTTTTTTCAAACAAGAAAATGTCTGGTTTTCACCAGCATCCAGTAATTCTTTCAATAGCATTTAGTTTACTGCAATAATTCAGATGACAGATCTGATCTTCCCAGGCCGAGAATTATATTCTGGAGTACGAAAGATGTTAGTATCCCATTGAAGGTTTCTGTCGGTCACAAACCTCACTCCATCATGCCCTCTAGTTGTCATCCACACTATTTGTGATTCGTTATTATTGACCCTAAGCCAAATATTCTGGAAAAGGAATTCAACGTTGCTGCACATACATTTCTGAAATTAATGATTTATTCTATTGTATTAACTGCTGTGTTTACAGTATGTTCAGTGCAATTCATGCTGCTTAAAGTGCAGCCGACCTCGAAGAGCCATACAAAACATTGTTAGTTGGATACCTGAGTGATCTTAACTCCTCGCTACTATAAGACTTGTTAAATTGGTGTACCGGAGTGATGATGGTAGAGCCGATAACATCTGATAAGGATCGGGTACCTGGTTCATGTAACGCCTATAAAGCCTGGTTACAATGGTGTAGCTGGTTCATGGTAACGTCTATACAGACTGGTTACAATGGTGTACCTGGTTCATAGTAACGTCTATAAAGCCTGGTTAGAATGGCGAACCTGGTTCATGATACCGTCTATAAAGCTTGGTGAGAATGGTGTACCCAGGTGATGGTAACGTCTATAAAGCCTGGTTAGAATGCTGTACCTTGGTGATGGTAACGTCTATAAAGCCTAGTTAGAATGGTGTACCGGGTGATGGTAACGTCTATAAAGCTTGTAAGAATGGTGTACCCGGATGGTGGTAGAGACCATACAATCTGATAAGGATCAGGTACCTGGGAATGATTAGAACCAGGAAACGCTTGGAAGGCGAGGTCAGAGAGAAACGGAATGTCTTCCTCTCCTTGGGGCCGATGTCAACGCTGTTGTCGTCATCATAGACCTCTTCAGCCATGGGCCAAGCGTTTGTGGCACACTCCACACTGACAGAAAAAAAAGGCATTACGCTATCTCTATTGTCAGTGATACCACACATAGCAATACTATCATTACCATCACTCCACACTGACAGAAAAAAGGCATTACGCGATCTTCATTGTCAGTGATACCACACATAGCAATACTATCATTTTACCATCACTCCACACTGACAGAAAAAAAAAGGCATTACGCTATCTGTATTGTCAGTGAGATACCACACATAGCAATACTATCATTACCATCACTCCACACAGACAGAAAAAAAGGCATTACGCTATCTGTATGTCAGTCAGTGATACCACACTATCTTCATCGTCAGTGATACCTCACTATTTTCATTGTCAGTGATACCACACTATCTCTATGGTCAGTGTTTTCACACTATCTTCATTGTCAGTGATACCTCACTATCTTCATTGTCAGTGATACCACACTATCTTCATTGTCAGTGATACCACACTATCTTCATTGTCAGTGATACCACACTATCTTCATTGTCAGTGATACAACACTATCTTCATTGTCAGTGATACCACACTATCTTCATTGTCAGTGTTTTCACACTACCTCCATTGTCAGAGATACCAACTATCTTCATTCTCAATGATACCACACTATCTTCATTGTCAGTGATACCACACTATCTTCATTGTCAGTGATACCACAATATCTTCATTGTCAGTGATACCACAACTATCTTCATTGTCAGTGATACCACACTATCTTCATTGTCAGTGATACCACACTATATCCATTGTCAGTGATACCACACTATCTTCATTGTCAGTGATACCACACTATCTTCATTGTCAGTGTTACCACACTATCTTCATTGTCAGTGATACCACACTATCTTCTATTGTCAGTGATACCACACTAACTGATATTCACATATCTTCATTGTCAGTGATACCTCACTATCTTCATTGTCAGTGATACTATCACTATCTTCATTGTCAGTGATACCTCACTATCTTCATTGTCAGTGATACCACACTATCTTCATTGTCAGTGATACCACACTATCTTCATTGTCAGTGATACCACACTATCTCCATTGTCAGAGATACCACACTATCTTCATTGTCAGTGATACCACAACTATCTTCATTGTCAGTGTTTTCACACTATCTTCATTGTCAGTGATACCACACTATCTTCATTGTCAGTGATACCACACTAACTATTCACATTATCTTCATTGTTAGTGATACCACACTATCTCCATTGTCAGTGATACCACACTATCTTCATTGTCAGTGATACCACACTATCTTCATTGTCAGTGATACCACACTATCTTCATTGTCAGTGATACCTCACTATCTTCATTGTCAGTGATACCACACTATCTTCATTGTCAGTGATACCACACTATCTTCATTGTCAGTGATACCACACATCTTTATTGTCAGTGATACCACACTAATCCCATTGTCAGTGATACTTCACTATCTTCATTGTCAGTGATACCTCACTATCTTCATTGTCAGTGATACCACACTATCTTCATTGTCAGTGATACCACACTACCTTCATTGTCAATGATACTTCACTATCTTCATTGTCAGTGATACCACACTATCTTCATTGTCAATGATACCACACTATCTTCATTGTCAGTGATACCATACTATCTTCATTGTCAGTGATACCACACTATCTTCGTTGTCCAGATACCACACTATCTTCATTGTCAGTGATACCTCACTATCTTCATTATCAGTGTTTTCACACTCAGCAATACTATCATTGCCATCAGTATTCAATTGAATTGCACGTGCGCGTTCCTGTGTGTATAGATATACGGAGCAACAGATTGTATTTGTTGCAAGCAGCCCGAAACTTGAAAATCAAATCAGACCACATTAAATAATGTTTGGCTGCAGGGAGATTGGAGCGTGTTATCTCTGTCTCTAACACACACACACACACACACACACACACACACACACAC
>JADBJO010007668.1:102500-105000 GCA_016801955.1 Conus betulinus | reverse complement strand
CTATTGATGATCAATCTTTCAGCAGACAAGAACTAGCAGACAAACCTTCAGAAGGTGATATGTTCAATATGGTATGATGTTGATAAATATGTGCTGTACTTTAGATTTTTGAAGTTTTTAAACGGTTTTCTGTCAAGGCGACCTGCAAGATTGTTTCGGAATCACTAAAATGTAGTAGTTCTGAATGCCCCAAGAAAAGAAACCGACAAATAAAAAAGTGAAGAAAGCAATCAAACGGAAAACAAAACAAAACGAAACATGAAAAGAAAAGCCGTCAAAATTTCAGATGATAACAACAACAACACTACTGAATAAACCTCTGTGAGAGAAATAAAACGATTGTTTCCTTGACATGTTTGTTTTGCTGTGCATCTTCCATGGCCGTCAGAAGCAATCTTCCCACTCATTGTGACTGTGCCACGCACAGCCACACCCGGCAGACAGAAATACACTGTAGACAATCAGCATCAGGTCGTCCCCAGACAGCCCCCCACGAAGAGCACTATGGATGGGAATGGTGGGGTGCTGTGTGTTATTCCGGTGTAAGACCCACAAAGATGAAAAAGAGAGCAAAACGCAGAAAAGCATTAGATTTTGTTCCCCTTGCAAGGATGATTTCTTTCCACAATGGAAAAGTGCAGCAGAGAGGAAAAACTAGGTAATCACTTGGCGAACCTGGTTCATGATACCGTCTATAAAGCTTGGTGAGAATGGTGTACCCAGGTGATGGTAACGTCTATAAAGCCTGGTTAGAATGCTGTACCTTGGTGATGGTAACGTCTATAAAGCCTAGTTAGAATGGTGTACCGGGTGATGGTAACGTCTATAAAGCTTGGTAAGAATGGTGTACCCGGATGGTGGTAGAGACCATACAATCTGATAAGGATCAGGTACCTGGGAATGATTAGAACCAGGAAACGCTTGGAAGGCGAGGTCAGAGAGAAACGGAATGTCTTCCTCTCCTTGGGGCCCGATGTCAACGCTGTTGTCGTCATCATAGACCTCTTCAGCCATGGGCCAAGCGTTTGTGGCACCACTCCACACTGACAGAAAAAAGGCATTACGCTATCTCTATTGTCAGTGATACCACACATAGCAATACTATCATTACCATCACTCCACACTGACAGAAAAAGGCATTACGCGATCTTCATTGTCAGTGATACCACACATAGCAATACTATCATTACCATCACTCCACACTGACAGAAAAAAGGCATTACGCGATCTGTCATTGTCAGTGATACCACACATAGCAATACTATCATTACCATCACTCCACACTGACAGAAAAAAAGGCATTACGCTATCTGTATTGTCAGTGATACCACACTATCTTTCATTGTCAGTGATACCTCACTATTTTCATTGTCATGATACTCCACACTATGGTCAGACACTAATTGGCATTACCACACTATCTTCATTGTCAGTGATACACTCACTATCTTCATTGTCAGTGATACCACACTATCTCCATTGTCAGTGATACCACACTTATCTTCATTGTCAGTGATACCACACTATCTTCATTGTCAGTGATACCACACTATTGTCATTGTCAGTGATCTCAATGATACCACACTATCTTCATTGTCAGTGATACCACACTATCTTCATTGTCAGTGATACCACACTATCTTCATTGTCAGTGATACCACACTATCTTCATTGTCAGTGATACCACACTATCTTCATTGTCAGTGATACCACACTATCTTCATTGTCAGTGATACCACACTATCTTCATTGTCAGTGATACCACACTATCTTCATTGTCAGTGATACCACACTATCTTCATTGTCAGTGATATTCACACTATCTTCATTGTCAGTGATACCACACTATCTTCATTGTCAGTGATACCACACTATCTTCATTGTCAGTGATACCACACTATCTTCATTGTCAGTGATACCACACTACTTCATTGTCAGTGATACCACACTATCTTCATTGTCAGTGATACCACACTGCCACACAGTGATACCACACTATCTTCATTGTCAGTGATACCACACTATCTTCATTGTCAGTGATACCACACTATCTTCATTGTCAGTGATACCACACTATCTTCATTGTCACACTATCTTCATTGTCAGTGATACCACACTATCTTCATTGTCAGTGATACCACACTATCTTCATTGTCAGTGATACCACACTATCTTCATTGTCAGTGATACACACTACTATCTTCATTCTTCATTGTCAGTGATACCTCACTATCTTCATTATCAGTGATACCACACTATCTTCATTGTCAGTGATACCACAATACTGATACCACACTACATTGTCAGTGATATTCACACTATCTTCATTGTCAGTGATACCGCACTATCTTCATTGTCATGATACACACATATCTTCATTGTCAGTGATACCACACTACCTTCATTGTATTGATTGCACTATCTTCAGCCAGTGATACACACTAAATCAAATGATACCACATTATCTTCAATGTTTGTGCTACTATCTTCAGATTGTGAT
>JADBJO010007668.1:80000-92500 GCA_016801955.1 Conus betulinus | reverse complement strand
ACCATCACATAGCTCATAGGACCACATGAAGATCTGCTGATATCTGGTAAGAAAGAAAATGACGATGGGGTTGCCATTTAACCAGAGCCAGTGGCCTTGAGATAATCATCCTCCAGAGACTGTTAACTGAGGGAGACGGAGAGAAGACAGAAATATTTCAAACAATGGACTGACAACATTGCAAAACGTTTGCAGGTACCCCCAGGCCTTGGTATGCAACGCACTGAACTGAGGAGCCTGGTGAGGTTCTTTTTTGTTGTGCCCCGTTAAGGGAAAAGATGAAACTCAAGACTTCGGTTTTCGCATTTCAGCTCCCAGGATTTTTTTGAAGAGGGAACAGATGCACATTTTCACAGTATGTAGCTGATTGATCCAACACCATGTTCCCAGCTTTACCAAACTATGGACTACATATGGGCGTTAAACGATTTACAGACTACTTTTTCTTAATGTGTTCACCGTCTTACATTTTCTCAATACGGAAAGAAATGCACGTTTGGTTTCATTAGCAAGGTGGTTACATGAGGCAACAAACCCATACTATCTGAAAATATACATTTCAGATATTTGTAAACAATTACAACAGGCATATTCTTCAATGAAAAAGCATCTTCCTGGCGTTTAAGGGACCGTTTCTGAACAGCGTAATGTTACTGTCGTCCATATTACCTTACACACCCAATGGATACTGACGCCTCATGTAAACTGTTAAACTTATTCTAAATGCAAACAACCGTTTGAGGTGAAAAGACATTGTCAGCAAACAGTGGGTATGGATAGTTTCAAAGTATGTGACAAAAGAAACATATCCTTTTTTTCCCAATAATTTTGACTGATGATTCTTTAAAGACATATTTTGCTTTCCAGTATTGCTGAACATTAAATCACTCGTCAGTTTCAGTCCTGTCTTATAAATCCTTGACAAAGTTGTGCATACTTTTAACACAATAGCAAGCTTTGCCTGATATGCCATTTTTCAATAACATGGGCCATGACAATTTTCTGTCAAGAAAATATTTACATTTCGTAAATCAGTAACGGCAACATATAATTCATAGTCCGCATAAACTGTTTGTGAATACAGGTCATGGGTGTAAACAAACGATCAACAGGTGAAACATACTTTGCTCTGAACTGCCTGATATTTCCAGGGCAAATGGTACTCCTTAGCCCTTGAATGCAATCTATTATTCATTCATATACTATCAATGTTACTGCTAACATTACACAGTATGATACCTCTAATCACCTAGATTATATACTATCTCTTTTCTTGTACGAGGACAAAATGATTGGCTCTTTCCCACTCTCGGGATTTGCAACATGAGATTTATAATGAAACCTTTCCTTGTGCTAACAAAAACTGGAAGAAAAGAAGATAGAGGTAGGTTGGTGAATTGAAATTGACATTTACTTGTATTGTTTGCAGCTCCTGAGTGTGAAAAAGTCATGCTACGTTGAGTAAAGACTAATGTTGTCAGTTTCCTTGTCTGTTCTGTGGACTGTAGAATGTTCCCTTGTCTGTTCTGTGTGCTCTGTGCTGTCATGTCTGCTAGGTAATTCGGTGTCGTAAGTAGCATCCATTTGGAGTTATGGACGTGTCTTTGTTTCTTCATGGAGCAGGATTTGCGCAACGTGTTTGTTGTTTACTGTTTACTGTTCCCTGCCTCATGTCATATTGACTATTACTTTTTGGTCAGTTTGTCGCTGACTTGTAATGCAACTCTCAGAAAATGCCATCAGGATTGTTGCTTTAATTACATTGATAAAAGATGTGTTGCAGATATTACACAAAACTTGCAGCAATTCAATTAAATTCATGTTGTTGTCAGCCCAGCCGACTGGTGGTGGGGGGGGTGGCGAGACGAGGAGGGGGGTGGGCTTATCAGAACTGTAATAGCGAAGCAGCCAGTGCATGTGATCAGTGGGGTATCATGAACATCTCCATGTGATCAGTGGGGTATCACGAACATCTCAGTGTTCAGCTTTCCCCCCTGGCGTTCTGTAACTTCCTGATGTCCTGAAAAATAAACAGTAAACGAAACATGTTATATTGAACGCCCAGATTACCAGTAAAGCAGTACAGAGTTAGGGGGCAACCTACCCAACTGTGGGCGCCCACTGTGTAACGCTACATGTTCCTCAACTCATTGATGAATACTCTACCCTGAGAACCGTTAAAAACAGATAGAGATGAGGGGGAGGAGAGAGAGAGAGAGAGAGAGAGAGAGAGAGAGAGAGAGAGAGAGAGAGACATACAGACAGAGACAGAGACACACACAGAGAGAGGGGGGAGAGCGCGAGGAGGGGAGAGAGGGAGAGAGAGACAAGACAAGTCAAGATAAGACAAAATTCTTTATTTACTAGGATATAGATAAGCACTGACGTGCTTTTTTACATCCAGTCCTCGCCCTGAGTAGGGACTACAACATGCAGTGAAATGAAATAATGTAAGAAAGCAAACAAGCAAACAAGGTGGTCATGCAATCATAATCGAACATCAAATGAAAATAGAAGAGAAATGAAAAAAAAAGTAATAATAATAAACAAACAAAAAAAAAAAAATGAAAATGAAAATAACAGTAATGAAGGGGAAGTAGAGAGTGGGGGGGGGGAGGGGTGGGCTGGGGGAACATATGGAAATGTACTACAACGTACAAGAATTAGTATGTATAAAAAACAGACAGTAAAATGAATATGACAAAGTACGTACAGAATTTGGAACACATACGTACACGCACGCACGCACGCACGCACGCACGAGAGAGAGAGAGAGAGAGAGAGAGAGAGAGAGAGAGAGAGAGAGAGAGAGAGAGAGAGAGAGAGAGAGAGAGAGAGAGGCACAAGATGTAATCATTTTTTCGTAAGACATGAAAATACGTAGACAGAGAGAGAGAGACAGAGAGAGAGACGGGGGGGGGGGGGGGGGGGAAGGAGGGAGAGAGAGAGAGAGAGAGAGAGAGAGAGAGAGAGAGAGAGAGAGAGAGAGAGAGAGAGAGAGAGAGAGAGAGAGAGAGAGAGAGAGAGAGAGACTTGCTCTGTTGTCCAATGGTTCAGCTGAAACTTTACACACAACAAATACAGAAATGAATCATCGTGAAGGATGTTATGGGAAACTGACAAATCATGGTAAACTTGACAACGTTGCAAACACACACAAAGGAGAAAGCAGCTATACACATTATTATCGTGTTCTTTCTGCTGTCATTCTTTTGACATCCGGAAAACATTTATACGGCCGTACTTCCTCCGCCTCTTACCAGCTTTTCTTTTCGCATTTTCTTGATTACCAAACATTCCTATTACTTCCCCTTAACATGAAAGAAAAGTATTGAGTAACGGGGACAGTGTGGTGAGCAGTATACACTGCGTACGATGAAGATTCCTTCAGCTCAAAAAACATCTAGCTAACGCTGTTTGTGCTGTCCATTTACCTAAAGCACACGCATACAAGAGATAAACAGATCAGACATGATCATTTCCCAAATGAAAAGGAAGGGGCACAATTCTGAGCTGTCCCGGATTCCCATATACCAGTGTACAAAGTAACACCAACAAAATAAATGTAGACAGACAAATTAATTATGATTCATTCCTGGGGGGAATGGCCTTTGGATCTTCAAAATACTCATACAATGTACTCAGACAAATATCAATAAATTCAGGTAACCACAAAATGATTCATATAGGAAAGAATCGTATACAAGTCGAGAAAACGACAATGCCAGATAAGTTATGACCCTTGTTTTTTCTTGTTCTTTACCATTTTGATCCGGTTTTAAATATTGAACCATGCTTCTAAATGAGCAACTCAAAAAATAAGTAAATGGTTAAATGCATTGAATATTCTAAATATAATATTATATTGAAAACAAAGTGTTATATCAAGATAAAAGTGTTGTGAATTAAAACGAATAAGGCGTTTGAGACAATGTATTCACTGAAAAAGAAACAAAGCAGAAATGAAAGCAAAACAGCGGCACTGACCTCCGTGAGGATCCCTTTCAGTTCCTGGTAAGCGTCCTCCACATCATCGTGGTCAATGACGTGTTCAACGACATTGGGTTGGGAGGCTGGCAACAGAAAGAATCATCAGAGGAGCTGTGACAGAGGCACTGTGATTGACAAGCAATGTCTTTCCACCTTGAGGAATTCTTTCGGGCAAACAAAGCGAAAGAGGGAGAGAAGAAAAAGTAGGCATGTATAGTGAAAAGAAATTAAAGCCACACACACACACACACACACACACACACACACATACACACACACACACACACTATTCCTCATCGTGAGTTATTTCTTATCGTGCCCCATCTCCATGGTTTTTTTCAAGAAACCTAACTTTCATCCAGGGGACTTCACTGCGTGTGGACCAGACCATACACTCTACATTACATCTGCTGGCCCTTGAGATTGTAGCGTGCGGGGTTATACAGACAGACGAAGAACCTCAACACACTGGTGTCAAAGGGGGGTGACTGCAAGTGGAAACTGAACCAAGAGCAAAAACAGAATTACTGCCCCTGAATCTCCCCCCCCCCCCCCCCCCCCCCCCCCCCCCCCCCCCCCCCCCCCCCCCCCCAACCTCCATTCCATTCCTTAGATTTAGATCAAGAGCAAACTCTGCTCTTGGGTGAGCAACTAAATCTAGAGTTCGCTCGTTTTCATTGTTTTGAATGTAATTTGTCTTCGAAGAAGGCCCTCCTTCGTTTTCATTTTTGAATGTAATCTGTTCTGCTTAAAAGAAAGGCCAAAAGGTCAAAACGCGTTGTATTTTGTTTTTGCGCGCAGAAATACTGTTTTAGCCGCCGCTGAACGAGTCAGAGAGAGCATCTCACGAATGAGAATAGTAGGTGCTACACCTAGGTATTATCCATAGGCAATGGTCAGACCCTGACTGGCATTGTCTGTGCCTTGGATCTCTTGAAGAGGTCATGGAAGCGGCGGACCAGCGGGCAGGGTACCAGCCTTGTCCTAGCATGACGCTGTGACACCCGTGCCACCAGACAAAGAAGAGGACTCACCTGATCTGCTGTCCACGTAGTCCAGTGCCTCCTGGGCCCCGGCTAAACGTCTCTGCAAGCTCTCCTCTGTCTCCGTGCCACGGGCTTGGAGCCGAGACTTCTGGAATCAACAGTGATGCGAGAGATTCCTGAAGAGGTCAATGAATGTAGGAAGTAGATGCTCAAATGTTGATTCAGAACCTCTCCTCTCTCTCTCTCTCTCTCTCTCTCTCTCTCTCTCTCTCTCTCTCTCTCTCTCTCTCTCTCTCTCTCTCTCTCTCTCTCCTCCTCCTCCTCCTCCTCCCTCCTCCTCCTCCTCCTCCTCCACATCCTACTCCTCGTCCTCCTCCTCCACCTCTTCCTTCTCTTTTCTCTTTGTCTGAAAACGTGAACACTCATAAAAAGAAATCAAGACAAATGAATGAAAAGTAACCACTACAAAAGCAGCAGCCTTGGTCAGTGCCTCTGGGGTTCCTGTCTGAGTGAACGAAGAAGAGGAAGAATACAGATCACAAGCAGTAAAAGAAATTTGCCACTAATGGGTTAATACAGATATACACTTACTCCTGAAACACACACACACGATCCCAATCCCACATCCCATCCCCATACCCTACACCCTTCCTTCTCGTCTTTGACCCCACTTATTCCTCTCTTGTTCTTGACGTAATGTTTGACTTATGATCTATTTCACTCGTACATTGTTACTCTGCGTGATGTCTTCAACGAGGGTCACGTGCACACACACACACACACACACACACACACACACACACACACACACACACACACACACACACACACACACACACACACACACTCGCGCGCATACAATGATAATAATGATGTAGTCAGGGTCTGACCAACGCCTTGGGCTAACGCGTGGGTCAGACATCTGCCAAACCATAGCCACGAGACCCTCGTCCTAAATTCTCTCATCTTAGTCACTAATTCATTTACCCATCAGCTTTAAATCATGCGCAGTGTGGTCTCACACTTAGCGGATGTGTGTGTGTTGACAGTGTTGTGGTGATGGTGACAGTGGCGTTGACAGTGTGTTGTGGTGATGGTGACAGTGGTGTTGACAGTGTTGTGGTGATGGTGACAGTGGTGTTGACAGTGTGTGGTGATGGTGACAGTGGGTGTTGACAGTGTTGTGGTGATGGTCACAGTGGCGTTGACAGTGTTGTAGTGATGGTGACAGTGGTGTTGACAGTGTGTGGTGATGGTGACAATGTTGTGTGTGATGGTGACAGTGTTGTGTGTTGACAGTGTTGTGGTGATGGTGACAATGTTGTGGTGATGGTGACAGTGGTGTTGACAGTGTTGTGGTGATGGTGACAGTGTGTTGACAGTGTTGACAGTGTGCGTGTGACAGTGTTGTGGTGATGGTGACAGTGGCGTTGACAGTGTTGTGGTGATGGTGACAGTGGCGTTGACAGTGTTGTGGTGATGGTGACAGTGGTGTTGACAGTGTGTTGTGATGATGGTGACAGTGGTGTTGACAGTGTTGTGGTGATGGTGACAGTGGTGTTGACAGTGTTGTGGTGATGGTGACAATGGTGTTGACAGTGTTGTGGTGATGGTGACAGTGGTGTTGACAGTGTGTGGTGTGTGTGATGGTGACAGTGGTGTTGACAGTGTTTTGGGTGATGGTGACAGAAGTGTTGACAGCGTTGTGGTGATGGTGACAGTGGCGTTGACAGTGTGTTGTAGTGATGGTGACAGTGGTGTTGACAGTGTTGTGGTGATGGTGACAGTGGTGGTGGTGACAGTCGTGTTGACAGTGTTGTTGTGACGGTGACAGTCGTTTTGACAGTGTTGTGATGATGGTGACTGTTGACAGCGTTCTGGTGAGGGTGACAGTGGTGTTGACAGTGTTGTGGTGAGGGTGACAGTGGTGTTGACAGTGTTGTGTGGATGGTGACAGTGGTGTTGACAGTGTTGTGGTGAGGGTGACAGTGGTGTTGACAGTGTTGTGGTGATGGTGACAGTGGTGTGTGACAGTGATGTGGTGCGGGTGACAGTGGTGTTGACAGTGTGTTGTGGTGATGATGACAGTCGTCTTGACAGTGTTGTGGTGGTGGGTGACAGTTGTGTTGACAGTGTTGTGGTGATGATGACAGTGGTGTTGACAGTGTTGGGTGATGGTGACAGTGGTGTTGACAGTGCTGTGTGTGATGGTGACAGTGGTGTTGACAGTGTGGTGTGGTGGTGTTGACAGTGTTGGGGTGATGGTGACAGTGGTGTTGACAGTGTTGTGGGGGATGGTGACAGTGGTGTTGACAGTGTTGTGGTGATGGTGACAGTCGTGTTGGCAGTGTTGTGGTGATGGTGACAGTGGTGTTGACAGTGTTGTGGTGATGATGACAGGCCTCAGCAGCCCCGTGCCCCTGCAGATCAATATCCCTGCTGCCCATGACTCCACCTGTGAAGAAAACTACTTTAACTTTGGCCCTGATCAGCTGTGTGTGGGTGGGACAGGGGAAGGAGAGCTGTCAGGTGAGTTTGGTCGTTCTCCCACTGCTGTGTCTGTCTGTCTGTATGAGAAGGAAGGAAGGAAGGAAGGAAGGAAGGAAGGAAGGAAGCCTTTAATCAGAAGGCCATTGGCCCATTCTGATGGGGCTTCAGTCACAATACAGTAACAAACGATAATCACATACCCTGTAAGTACATATCTACCAGTTCAATGCAAAGTATTAGATCGAATATCTAGTTAGTAATGACAGCGTCTCTGTCTGTATGACAGATAGAGATAATGATGATGATGATAAAAGTAATTATGATGATAATTATGACACCGATAGTGATAATAATGATAATAATAATAGTTATAATAATCATATAATAACAATAACAACTACTACTACTACCACCACCACCACTACTACTACTACTACTACTACTACTACTACTACTACTACTACTACTACTACTACTACTACTACTACTACTACTACTACTACTACTACTACTACTACTACTACTAATAATAATAATAATAATAATAATAATAATAATAATAATAATAATAATAATAATAATAATGATGCTAATAATCACATAAATGATAATAATGACGATGACAATAATAATAATGATAATGCGAATGATTGTAATAACAATAATGAAATGATAATTATTTTTTATTTCCAAGGGTAACAGATAAGCACACATGTTTTTTTTTCTTCCTCTGGCCCTTGCCCCGCTAAAGTACTAATGTTACTAAGCATGACTGGTCACTACAGCTAACAAATTAATTTAAGAAGCATACGCATCTTCCAAAATGAGTAAGCATGTGGATGAGATGTTTCTCCATCGACGTTAATGCATACCTTGATTTAAAGAACTGAAAAAAAAACACAACATTGAATCAACAATTAAGAATGAATGAATTGATTACGAAGAAGAAAAATCTTCGCACACACACACACACACACACACACACACACACACACACACACACACACACACACACACACACACACACACACAGTTTCAAGTTTCAGTTTCACATTCACACACACACTCACACACACACACACACACACACACACACACACACACACACACACACACACACACACACACACACACACACACACACACATTCGTTCACACCAAAGGCTACATCAATCTAAATATTCTACCTTTAGCATAGAAACTTCAGTACAATAAAGCAATAATGATGCATAGAGTTATGAACGATTTTTTCACCTTCAACATTAACTGCTAAGTTTCCGTTAAATCAGTCAAGATACATCAATAATATACTAATCCCAAAACCCAGAATTGATCTTTTCAAAACTAGTCTTGTTTACTCAGGTGGAACGCTTTGAAACATCAAAAAAGGGTAGAATTGGTTTCTTTAATTCAACATATAAAATTCATTATTTTCAAACAACAAAACATAATACGTTAACAGCATCTACATAATTTTTCATTTTATCAAACAACTCTAGTTTATTATCTTACAAAAAATATGTATAGTGTGTGTGTGTGTGTGTGTGTGTGTGTGTGTGTGTGTGTGTGTGTGTGTGTGTGTGTGTGTGTGTGTGTGTGTGTGTACTGTTTTCCCCACGTTAATATCCTTTCGAGATATATTGTATGTACCTTTACCATTCACCCCCAACCTACTCCTTGCCCTTTTCCTTCTCCCTTTCCTGCTCCTTGTACGCTATGCTCACACGTTTTCTATTGCGTTCGTTTGTCAATGGTGTGGACAACAGCTAATTTGTACAGAACTGTGCAAGATCTTGTCGTTTTTTTGTTCCTTTTATATGTGTTTGCATTAATTTGATCTTTAATTCTTTCCATTTTCCCCACAGCTGGGTGGAAAAAAGCATTTGTATGGCTTATCTCATTACCTTGGTGAAATAAAACTTCTCTCTCTCTCTCTCTCTCTCTCTCTCTCTCTCTCTCTCTCTCTCTCTCTCTCTCTCTCTCTCTGATGATGATGATGATGATGATGATGATGATGATGATGATGATGATGTGTAGGGAGACTCGGGTGGTCCACTGCTGTGTTACTGTAAAGGCTGGAAGTTGACAGGGATCACTTCGCACGGAAAACCTTGTGGCCACGTGGGCTATCCCACCTGCTACGCCAAGGTGTCCAAGTTCCACGAGTGGATTACAAAGTACATGAGTGGCTGATACATCTCACGAGGAACACACACACAGAGACAGACACAGACACACACACACACACACACACACACACACACACACACACACACACACACACACACACACACACACACATACACACACACACACACACACACACACACACACACACACACACACACACACACACACACACACACACACACCAGTGGAAGACGCCACCACCCAGCAAACCGTTGTGTGTACACCGCGGCCTCACTCGTTGCTGTTTCGCTGAGAGATGATACCAGCGCAACTTCAGACACAGCCAAGCTTTTGTCTTACGTCTTATGTGCCTTCAGAAGAGGATCTTGGGTTGCATTCTTTCCTTCTGTCAACAGGACTTTCCGTATGGTCAGTGGGTCTTTCTTTCCTCACCGTCACAGGGCTTCCCCACAGGGGGCCAAAGATTTGTTGGCACAAATAACGTCCCATAGCCTGTTACAGTAAGGATCCACTGATACAATGGATATCCCATAGACAATTAGAGTTAAAGACCATATACGAAACAACATCCCATAGAAAACTGCGATAACGACAGACCTACCGACGAGTATATCCTTCCATAGACCTATATACGGTAGGTAGAGTCTTCTTGGCACAACTCTCGTCACCTACACAAATGAAATGCAGCCTGTTGTAAGAAACAATAGACAGTGACAACCGAGACCTGCTCTGTTGATAGACTAATGTCCCTCACATACTGACAGCATGGACCTGGTGAAACACGTGATATCTCATGAGCAACTACAATATAGATCTATTCACAAGAAATCACCTATCCTACATTAGTATTATACATTAGCAGTTACTTACAATGATATTATCTGTTCATATAGCTTGCAACTCTCTCTCTATCTCTCTCTGTCTCTCTGTGCCTCTCTCTCTCTCTCTCTGTCTCTCTGTCTCTCTCTCTCTCTCTCTCTCTCTCTCTCTCTCTCTCTCTCTCTCTCTCTCTCTCTCTCTCTCTCTCTCTCTCTCTGTTGAATTGTCAGTATGAATGATATGTGTTGAAATAATGTATGCATGACAAGGACAGATTGTGAGACTAGGCTTTGGCCTACAATCTCCATCCTTGTGTATTGAAGATTCAAATCAATCAATCAATCAATCAATCAATCATCAATCAATCAATCAATCAATCTCTGTTTGCTTCCATTGATGGCCGTGCATTTCTCCTGCAGATTAGTGTTCCACCGGAATCTGCTGAGACTCATTGTCTTTGTCATTTGTATTCAACCTGCCTCTGACATTGTCTCTCAGCATACTCCGTCTCACCATGGTTTCTCTGATGATAACCAACAGTACATGTCTGGTGAATTGTTCCGCCAACCAGTTCTCATTAAGAGTACAGAAACATGCATTCCTCATTAAAAGCTGGGTGAGACATAGGCTCCAGCTGAATAATGAGAAGACAGAGATGATTTCTACTGGAAAAAAATCTTCGGTCTTAGGTGTTCGAACATCTGTCCAATCCAAAAAAAAAAAAAACCCTTGGTGTTATGCTGGATGAGACACTGTCGTTCCACGTTCTGTCGTGTGTGTTGTCTGGAACTCAGCATCACCGGTTCTATTGAGCATCTTGTTTCAGAGGATGCCACCAAACCCCAATCTGTGGTGTTGTTCTTTCAGGTGGATTACATTCAGCCTCTTCTTGCTGGCTGTCCAAACAATCTTTATCCTCAGAGACATGGAGTACAGAATGCAGCATCCACACTGATTTTCACATATTCTAAATCTATTCGTGCTGTTTCTCTCCTCATTCTCTTCACTGGCTTCCTGTTGGAAAACGAATCAGTCACCAACTGTCTTTGCTCAGTTTCAGGTGTCTGAAAGGTCAGGCTCCATCCTGTCATTCAGATCTGTGAAAGGTCAGGCTCTATCCTGTCTTTCAGGTATGACAAGTCAGGCTCCATCCTGTCTTTCAGGTCTGTGAAAGGTCAGGCTCCATCCTGTCTGTCAGGTCTGTAAAAGGTCAGGCTCCATCCTGTCTTTCAGGTGTGATAGGTCAGGCTCCATCCTGTCTTTCAGGTGTGACAGGTCAGGCTCCATCCTGTCGTTCAGGTCTGTGACAGGTCAGGCTCCATCCTGTCGTCCAGGTGTGATAGGTCAGGCTCCATCCTGTCTTTCAGGTCTGTGACAGGTCAGGCTCCATCCTGTCTTTCAGGTCTGTGACAGGTCAGGCCAGCAGCCTCTCTTTCAGGTCTGTAAAAGGTCAGACTCCATCCTGTCGTTCAGGTGTGATAGGTCAGGCTCCATCCTGTCGTTCAGGTGTGATAGGCCAGGCTCCATCCTGTCTTTCAGGTCTGTAAAAGGTCAGGCTCCATCCTGTTGTTCAGGTCTGTGACAGGTCAGGCTCCATCGTGTCTTTCAGGTCTGTGAAAGGTCAGGCTCCATCCTGTCTTTCAGGTCTGTGATAGGTCAGGCTCCATCCTGTCTTTCAGGTCAGGCTCCATTCTGTCTTTCATGCCTATAACAGGCTCCATGCTGTCTTTCAGGTCTGTAACAGGTCAGGCTCCATCCTGTCTTTCAGGTCTGTAACAGGCTCCATGCTGTCTTTCAGGTCTGTACCAGGTCAGGCTCCATCCTGTCTTTCAGGTCTATGACAAGTCAGGCTCCATCCAGTCTTTGAGGTCTGTGACATGTCAGGCTGCATCCTGTCTTCAGGTCTGTAACAGGTCAGGCTCCATTCTGTCTTTCAGGTCTGTGACAAGTCAGGCTCCATCCTGTCTTTCAAGTCTGTGACAAGTCAGGCTCCATCCTGTCTTTCAGGTATGTAACAGGCTCCATCCTGTCTTTCAAGTCTGTGACAAGTCAGGCTCCATCCTG
>JADBJO010007668.1:70000-72500 GCA_016801955.1 Conus betulinus | reverse complement strand
ACACCATGCCTCATACTTCCTGAACCCCACTCACTGTCGTCTTCACCATCAGTCATCCTCTCTCACCTCTCCTCCCCCCTCCTTACCCCTTCCCTCATCACACTCCCTGCCATCTTCATCATCATTACAACATTCCTTACGACATTTCTTCCTGTCCTAACTCCTGTTGTTTTCATTATCATCATCATCATCATCATCATCATCATCATCATCATCATCATCATCATCATCATCATCATCATCATCATCACCATCATCATCATCATCACCCCTCGCCCTTTCTTGTACCACCACTGTTGTTCTGGACGTAGCTGTGTGAATGTAGTTTCAGTTTCAGTTTCATCAAGGTGCTCGCCTCACTGCGTGCGGACTAATCCATGTACGCTAGACCACATGGGCTAAGTGTAGAGACCACACTATACAACGTATAACGTGAATGTCGTGTTGTTGTGGATGTAGCTCTGTGAATTCGGTGAAGTAGTTGTAGTAGTAGTAGTAGTAGTAGTAGTAGTAGTAGTAGGAGGAGGAGGGAGGAGGAGGAGCAGCAGCAGCAGCAGCAGCAGCTGCAGTAGTAATAGTAGTAGTAGTAGTAGTAGTGGTAAAAACATTTTTATCATTGTTGTTGTTGACAGTGTTGTTTGTTGTTGTTGTTGTTGCTGCTGCTGCTGCTGCTGCTGCTGCTGTGCTGCTGCTGTTGCTGATGTTGCTGACGATGCGATGTTGTGGTGATGCTGATCACAATGTTGAGGATCTCACCTGGGTACGAGGTCCTCCCCCATCCAGCAGTTCTGCACATGTCGCCGTCGTCTGTGGACATTGCTGATCAGTGTTCAGCTTCATCGGCTGCGCGACATCGTTGAAGGTCAACGGTTCGGACAGCTTCAGCACCGTGCCGTCATTGCGTAATACGCCCTCTGTCACAGACGTTGACACATCACATCACAGGATTGGAAAAGAGCCAGAACTCACTGCCGTGTTAATGACAGACACGTCAGTACACTCACTGCCGTATTAATGACAGAGACACGTCAGTACACTCACTGCCGTATTAATGACAGAGACACGTCAGTACACTCACTGCCGTATTAATACAGAGACACGTCAGTACACTCACTGCCGTATTAATGACAGACACGTCAGTACACTCACTGCCGTATTAATGACAGAGACACGTCAGTACACGCACTGCCGTATTAATGACAGAGACACGTCAGTACACTCACTGCCGTATTAATGCCAGAGACACGTCAGTACACTCACTGCCGTATTAATGACAGAGACACGTCAGTACACTCACTGCCGTATTAATGACAGAGACACGTCAGTACACTCACTGCCGTATTAATGACAGAGACACGTCAGTACACTTACTGCCGTATTATGAATGAGAGACACGTCAGTACAATCACTGCCGTATTAATGACAGAGACACGTCAGTACACTCACTGCCCGTAATGACAGAGACACGTCAGTACACTCGCTGCCGTCTTAATACAGAGACACGTCAGTACACTTACTGCCGTATTAATGACAGAGACACGTCAGTACACTCACTGCCGTATTATGACAGAGACACGTCAGTACACTCACTGCCGTATTAATGACAGAGACACGTCAGTACACTCACTGCCGTATTAATACAGAGACACGTCAGTACACTCACTGCCGTATTAATGACAGAGACACGTCAGTACACTCACTGCCGTATAATGACAGAGACACGTCAGTACAGTCACTGCCGTATTAATACAGAGATACGTCAGTACACTCACTGCCGTATTAACGACAGAGACACGTCAGTACACTCACTGCCGTATTAATGACAGAGACACGTCAGTACACTCACTGCCGTATTAATGACAGAGACACGTCAGTACACTCCCTGCCCTATTAATACAGAGACACGTCAACACAGTCACTGCCGTGTTAATGACAAGACACGTCAGTACAGTCACTGCCGTATTAATGACAGAGACACGTCAGTACACTCACTGTCGTATTAATGACAGAGACACGTCAGTACACTTACTGCCGTGTTAATGACAGAGACACGTCAGTACACTCACTGCCGTCTTAATACAGAGAGACACGTCAGTACACTCACTGCCGTATTAATGACAGAGACACGTCAGTACACTCACTGCCGTATTAATGACAGAGACACGTCAGTACAGTCACTGCCGTATTAATACAGAGATACGTCAGTATACTTACTGCCGTATTAACGACAGAGACACGTCAGTACACTCACTGCCGTATTAATGACAGAGACACGTCAGTACACTCACTGCCGTATTAATGACAGAGACACACGTCAGTACACTCCCTGCCCTATTAATACAGAGACACGTCAACACAGTCACTGCCGTGTTAATGACAAGACACGTCAGTACAGTCACTGCCGTATTAATGATAAGACACGTCAGTACACACTCACTGTCGTATTAATGACAGAGACACGTCAATGCTCAGGCCAGCTGCAGGGTGGATCCCGTCAAGC
>JADBJO010007668.1:52500-65000 GCA_016801955.1 Conus betulinus | reverse complement strand
TTGATTAAAAAAAAAAGCTATTGTGGTACTTCTGGAGCATGCATATTCTGTTCATTTTCAATCAGAAAGAGATGTATGTTGTGGCTGTTCAAATTCTTGCTTTCTTAGATGATACCTCTTCTACTTCACATCCATCTTACAGATGGCAAGAAGAAAGGCTGGACGGACGGCTTTCCGGGAGTTGTATTTGGACATGAACAAGTTTCTCTGAAAGTAAAATCTTCTGATCTGTCAGTTAAAAAAACTTTGAGCTTTAAAACAGTAACTTCAGATGCAAGATTTTCACAAATCCTGATTTTTTTTGTTTGTTTGCAATACTATTAAAAGATCACCACAGAAGCGTTACACAATCTGGCATGCCGTGAAAAGTGATAAAAAAAAAGTTTCTACTTCTTGTGTGTACACAGGACATAATGGACAGCCCGTTACATTACACACTGGTCAATATTTACCAGTTGGAAGAATCCGATATAGCAATCTTATTTGAAACCATCTGAGCGGAACATCAGAGGTGGGTGTTTGAACGCTTTTAAACAAATTCCTTCCTTTCAGCCCAGTAAAGGTGGACTCTATTATGTAACAGCAGTTGGCACTGAAGGCTTTCCGGCAAGCACTTCCTCTCGCTCAGTTCCGTTTCAGTGCCACACGCTGCTTCCCCAGCGTGTCCGTGTCTGATCAGTGTGTAATTTAATTTAAATTATATTGCTTTAAGACCCCGGATGTTCCCTCCATATATCAAACAATGTTGGTTCTTGTGATTGTGAAATATTTGCCCCTAAGTTCCTCATATGTAAGATAGTTCGCATTTTTAACGTGCCAAATCTTTACNAAGTGCAGCAGAGAGGAAAAACTAGGTAATCACTTTGCAATAAATACTATTCTTTTCACTATTAATCAATGTGATGAAGTAAATTATCAAAAACATCCAGAAGGACATACACATTAAAAAACAACAGTAACAACAACGACAACACACACACACACACACACACACACACACACACACACACACACACACACACACACACACACACACGCATGCACGCACGCATGCACGCACGCACGCACGCATGCACGCACGCACGCACGCACGCACGCACGCACGCACGCACGCACGCACGCACACACACACACACACACACACACACACACACACACACAAGATTTATCTATTAACATATAAGCAGATAAATTAGCTACTTAGATTCAAACATTGCACATTAAATTACTTCGTAAATATTGCCATTTATTACGTCAGATGTTAATTCACTGCTATAGCTAATAAACGCAGTTGATTAAAAAAAAAAAGCTATTGTGGTACTTCTGGAGCATGCATATTCTGTTCATTTTCAATCAGAAAGAGATGTATGTTGTGGCTGTTCAAATTCTTGCTTTCTTAGGATGATACCTCTTCTACTTCACATCCATCTTACAGATGGCAAGAAGAAAGGCTGGACGGACGGCTTTCCGGGAGTTGTATTTGGACATGAACAAGTTTCTCTGAAAGTAAAATCTTCTGATCTGTCAGTTAAAAAAAACTTGAGCTTTAAAACAGTAACTTCAGATGCAAGATTTTCACAAATCCTGATTTTTTTTGTTTGCAATACTATTAAAAGATCACCACAGAAGCGTTACACAATCTGGCATGCCGTGAAAAGTGATAAAAAAAAAAGTTTCTACTTCTTGTGTGTACACAGGACATAATGGACAGCCCGTTACATTACACACTGGTCAATATTTACCAGTTGGAAGAATCCGATATAGCAATCTTATTTGAAACCATCTGAGCGGAACATCAGAGGTGGGTGTTTGAACGCTTTTAAACAAATTCCTTCCTTTCAGCCCAGTAAAGGTGGACTCTATTATGTAACAGCAGTTGGCACTGAAGGCTTTCCGGCAAGCACTTCCTCTCAGCTCAGTTCCGTTTCAGTGCCACACGCTGCTTCCCCAGCGTGTCCGTGTCTGATCAGTGTGTAATTAATTTAAATTATATTGCTTTAAGACCCGGATGTTCCCTCCATATATCAAACAATGTTGGTTCTTGTGATTGTGAAATATTTGCCCCTAAGTTCCTCATATGTAAGATAGTTCGCATTTTTAACGTGCCAAATCTTTACCCAAGCAAACGCTTTATGCTCAATCATTCCTTTTTTTCCCTGAAGATTTCAGCATTATAAGATGTATGTTCAGCGATGAAGACTTCAGCAATATAAGATGTATGTTCAGCGATGAAGACTTCAGCACTATAAGATGTATGTTCAGCGATGAAGATTTCAGCACTATAAGATGTACGTTTCAGCGATGAAGATTTCAGCATTATAAGATACATGTTCAGCGATGAAGATTTCAGCCTTATAAGATACATGTTCAGCGATGAACAGTTCAGCGTTGTAAGATACATGTTCAGCGATGAAGAGATCAGCGTTGTAAGATATATGTTCAGCGATGAAGAGTTCAGCGTTGTAAGATACATGTTCAGCGTGAAGAGTTCAGCGTTGTAACATACATGTCCAGCGATGAAGAGTTCAGTGTTGTAAGATATATGTTCAGCGAGAACAGTTGTAAACGCCGTCAACAGTGTATTAGTCACGTCATTTTCTATAGCGCCATGAAACGTCCCGCGAAAAAAGATTGTCAATACGCCGTGAACAGTTATTTGTATATTCTCTACCAAATTTATCTCTACGGCTCAGAAGAGAGTACAACTCCAACACAAGGCAAGCCGAAACTGCAGTCTGAATTGTCTTCCTAACTTACTGGGGATTTTCATTGTCGACAAGAGAAAATACATCACACATATTGAGTCCACCTTCTTGGTGCAACTAGCAGACTATTTATTCAAGTTGATCTTACCATATTAGAGAACATTACACAGTATTTGTTCTATATCTTGTAGAAATGGAATACGAGGGTCTGGTAAATCAAGGAAAAGAAAGATTTTAGAAATCAGCAGTGCTTTAATAATTGGAGGTTCTGTCGTGTTACAGTCAGTGGCCATTCCACAATGGCATCTGCCAGGGAGCAATTATGTCCCTTGACGTCTTGATGTAATGCCCTATGCGTGCCTACACCCTATGTGAAAACAGCGTAGGCTTCCAAGGGTGGTGCAGGATTGCTCCCAGCTGGTTTGTTCGGTAATTGAAGACAGTACTTCTCTGGATCCCACCCGCACCTTCGGGTGTATATTTTTCTTTCCAGAGCTTTTTTTTTTCCCAAACAAGAAAATGTCTGGTTTTCACCAGCATCCAGTAATTTTTCAATAGCATTTAGTTTACTGCAATAATTCAGATGACAGATCTGATCTTCCCAGGCCGAGAATTATATTCCTGGAGTACGAAAAGATGTTAGTATCCCATTGAAGGTTTCTGTCGGTCACAAACCTCACTCCATCATGCCCTCTAGTTGTCATCCACACTATTTGTGATTCGTTATTATTGACCCTAAGCCAAATATTCTGGAAAAGGAATTCAACGTTGCTGCACATACATTTCTGAAATTAATGATTTATTCTATTGTATTAACTGCTGTGTTTACAGTATGTTCAGTGCAATTCATGCTGCTTAAAGTGCAGCCGACCTCGAAGAGCTAAAACAAAACATTGTTAGTTGGATACCTGAGTGATCTTAACTCCTCGCTACTATAAGACTTGTTAAATTGGTGTACAGGAGTGATGGTAGAGCCGATAACATCTGATAAGGATCGGGTACCTGGTTCATGTAACGCCTATAAAGCCTGGTTACAATGGTGTAGCTGGTTCATGGTAAACGTCTATACAGACTGGTTACAATGGTGTACCTGGTTCATAGTAACGTCTATAAAGCCTGGTTAGAATGGCGAACCTGGTTCATGATACCGTCTATAAAGCTTGGTGAGAATGGTGTACCCAGGTGATGGTAATGTCTATAAAGCCTGGTTAGAATGCTGTACCTTGGTGATGGTAACGTCTATAAAGCCTAGTTAGAATGGTGTACCGGGTGATGGTAACGTCTATAAAGCTTGGTAAGAATGGTGTACCCGGATGGTGGTAGAGACCATACAATCTGATAAGGATCAGGTACCTGGGAATGATTAGAACCAGGAAACGCTTGGAAGGCGAGGTCAGAAAGAAACGGAATGTCTTCCTCTCCTTGGGGCCCGATGTCAACGCTGTTGTCGTCATCATAGACCTCTTCAGCCATGGGCCAAGCGTTTTGTTATACCACTCCACACTGACAGAAAAAAAGGCATTACGCTATCTCTATTGTCAGTGATACCACACATAGCAATACTATCATTACCATCACTCCACACTGACAGAAAAAAGGCATTACGCGATCTTCATTGTCAGTGATACCACACATAGCAATACTATCATTACCATCACTCCACACTGACAGAAAAAAGGCATTACGCGATCTTCATTGTCAGAGATACCACACATAGCAATACTATCATTACCATCACTCCACACTGACAGAAAAAAGACATTACGCTATCTGTATTGTCAGTGATACCACACATAGCAATACTATCATTACCATCACTCCACACTGACAGAAAAAAGGCATTACGCTATCTTCATTGTCAGTGATACCACACTATCTTCATTGTCAGTGATACCACACTATCTCCATTGTCAGTGATACCACATTATCTTCATTGTCAGTGATACCACACTATCTTCATTGTCAGTGATACCACACTATCTCCATTGTCAGTGATACCACACTATCTCCATGGTCAGTGTTTTCACACTATCTTCATTGTCAGTGATACCACACTATCTTCATTGTCAGTGATACCACACTATCTCCATTGTCAGTGATACCTCACTATCTTCATTGTCAGTGTTTTCACACTATCTTCATTGTCAGTGATACCACACTATCTTCATTGTCAGTGATACCACACTATCTTCATTGTCAGTGATACCACACTATCTTCATTGTCAGTGTTTTCACACTATCTTCATTGTCAGTGATACCACACTATCTTCATTGTCAGTGATACCACACTAACTCTATTCACATTATCTTCATTGTCAGTGATGCCACACTATCTCCATTGTCAGTGATACCACACTATCTTCATTGTCAGTGATACCACACTATCTTTCATTGTCAGTGATACCACACTATCTTCATTGTCAGTGATACCATACTATCTTCATTGTCAGTGATACCACACTATCTTCATTGTCAGTGATACCACACTATCTTCATTGTCAGTGATACCACACTATCTTCGTTGTCCAGATACCACACTATCTTCATTGTCAGTGATACCTCACTATGTTCAGCGTGAAGAGTTCAGCGTTGTAACATACATGTCCAGCGATGAAGAGTTCAGTGTTGTAAGATATATGTTCAGCGAGAACAGTTGTAAACGCCGTCAACAGTGTATTAGTCACGTCATTTTCTATAGCGCCATGCAACGTCCCGCGAAAAAAAGATTGTCAATACGCCGTGAACAGTTATTTGTATATTCTCTACCAAATTTATCTCTACGGCTCAGAAGAGAGTACAACTCAACAACACAAGGCAAGCCGAACTGCAGTCTGAATTGTCTTCCTAACTTACTGATTTTCATTGTCGACAAGAGAAAATACATCACACATATTGAGTCCACCTTCTTGGTGCAACTAGCAGACTATTTATTCAAGTTGATCTTACCATATTAGAGAACATTACACAGTATTTGTTCTATATCTTGTAGAAATGGAATACGAGGGTCTGGTAAATCAAGGAAAAGAAAGATTTTAGAAATCAGCAGTGCTTTAATAATTGGAGGTTCTGTCGTGTTACAGTCAGTGGCCATTCCACAATGGCATCTGCCAGGGAGCAATTATGTCCCTTGACGTCTTGATGTAATGCCCTATGCGTGCCTACACCCTATGTGAAAACAGCGTAGGCTTCCAAGGGTGGTGCAGGATTGCTCCCAGCTGGTTTGTTCGGTAATTGAAGACAGTACTTCTCTGGATCCCACCCGCACCTTCGGGTGTATATTTTTCTTTCCAGAGCTTTTTTTTTCCAAACAAGAAAATGTCTGGTTTTCACCAGCATCCAGTAATTCTTTCAATAGCATTTAGTTTACTGCAATAATTCAGATGACAGATCTGATCTTCCCAGGCCGAGAATTATATTCCTGGAGTACGAAAGATGTTAGTATCCCATTGAAGGTTTCTGTCGGTCACAAACCTCACTCCATCATGCCCTCTAGTTGTCATCCACACTATTTGTGATTCGTTATTATGACCCTAAGCCAAATATTCTGGAAAAGGAATTCAACGTTGCTGCACATACATTTCTGAAATTAATGATTTATTCTATTGTATTAACTGCTGTGTTTACAGTATGTTCAGTGCAATTTCATGCTGCTTAAAGTGCAGCCGACCTCGAAGAGCTATACAAAACATTGTTAGTTGGATACCTGAGTGATCTTAACTCCTCGCTACTATAAGACTTGTTAAATTGGTGTACCGGAGTGATGGTAGAGCCGATAACATCTGATAAGGATCGGGTACCTGGTTCATGTAACGCCTATAAAGCCTGGTTACAATGGTGTAGCTGGTTCATGGTAACGTCTATACAGACTGGTTACAATGGTGTACCTGGTTCATAGTAACGTCTATAAAGCCTGGTTAGAATGGCGAACCTGGTTCATGATACCGTCTATAAAGCTTGGTGAGAATGGTGTACCCAGGTGATGGTAATGTCTATAAAGCCTGGTTAGAATGCTGTACCTTGGTGATGGTAACGTCTATAAAGCCTAGTTAGAATGGTGTATGTACCGGGTGATGGTAACGTCTATAAAGCTTGGTAAGAATGGTGTACCCGGATGGTGGTAGAGACCATACAATCTGATAAGGATCAGGTACCTGGGAATGATTAGAACCAGGAAACGCTTGGAAGGCGAGGTCAGAGAGAAACGGAATGTCTTCCTCTCCTTGGGGCCCGATGTCAACGCTGTTGTCGTCATCATAGACCTCTTCAGCCATGGGCCAAGCGTTTGTTATACCACTCCACACTGACAGAAAAAAGGCATTACGCTATCTCTATTGTCAGTGATACCACACACATAGCAATACTATCATTACCATCACTCCACACTGACAGAAAAAAGGCATTACGCGATCTTCATTGTCAGTGATACCACACATAGCAATACTATCATTACCATCACTCCACACTGACAGAAAAAAGGCATTACGCGATCTTCATTGTCAGAGATACCACACATAGCAATACTATCATTACCATCACTCCACACTGACAGAAAAAAAAGGCATACGCTATCTGTATTGTCAGTGATACCACACACATAGCAATACTATCATTACCATCACTCCACACTGACAGAAAAAAGGCATTACGCTATCTTCATTGTCAGTGATACCACACTATCTTCATTGTCAGTGATACCACACTATCTCCATTGTCAGTGATACCACACTATCTTCATTGTCATTGTCAGTGACCACACTATCTTCATTGTCAGTGATACCACACTATCTCCATTGTCAGTGATACCACACTATCTCTTCATTGTCAGTGTTTTCACACTATCTTCATTGTCAGTGATACCACACTATCACTATCTTCATTGTCAGTGATACCACACTATCTCCATTGTCAGTGATACCACACTATCTTCATTGTCAGTGATACAGTCTTCATTGTCACACTATCTTCATTGTCAGTGATACCACTATCTTCATTGTCAGTGATACCACACTATCTTCATTGTCAGTGATACCACACTATCTTCATTGTCAGTGTTTTTCACACTATCTTCATTGTCAGTGATACCACACACTATCTTCATTGTCAGTGATACCACACTAACTCATTGTCAGTGATACCACACTATCTTCATTGTCAGTGATACCACACTATCTTCATGTCAGTGATACACACTGATCAGTGACCACACTATCTTCATTGTCAGTGATACCACACTATCTTCATTGTCAGTGATACCACACTATCTTCATTGTCAGTGATACCACACTATCTTCATTGTCAGTGATACCACACTATCTTCATTGTCACCACACTATCTTCATTGTCAGTTACCACACTATCTTCATTGTCAGTGATACCACACTATCTTCATTGTCAGTGATACCACACTATCTTCATTGTCAGTGTACCACACTATCTTCATTGTCAGTGATACCACTTCATTGTCATGATTTCACACTTGTCATTGTCAGTGATACCACACTATCTTCATTGTCAGTGATACCACACTACTATCTTTGTTGTCATTGTCAGATACCACACTATATCTTCTTCATTGTCAGTGATACCTCACTATCTTCATTAT
Source organism: Conus betulinus (assembly GCA_016801955.1). Classification (NCBI taxonomy): domain Eukaryota; kingdom Metazoa; phylum Mollusca; class Gastropoda; order Neogastropoda; family Conidae; genus Conus; species Conus betulinus. The sequence continues at coordinate 56,693 of JADBJO010007668.1, read as the reverse complement.
CAGTGTTTTCACATCTCAGCAATACTATCACTACCATCAGTAATTCAATTAAATTGTACTTGCGCGTTCCTGTATGTATATATATACAGAGCAACAGATTGTATTGATACCACACAAGCAGCCAGAAACATGAAAATCAAATCAGACCACATTAAATAATGTTTGGCTGCAGGGAGATTGGAACTTGTTATCTCTGTCTCTAACACACACACACACACACACACACACACACACACACACACACACACACACACACACACACACACTGACTGACTGAAAACCATTTGTGTGTCAGATTAACATAGTGTTTTGTACAAGACACGAACTTGAACACACACACACACACACACACACACACAACACACACACACACACACACACACACACACACACACACACACACACACACACACACACACACACACATTTTACACACTGGGGGGGCGATATGACGTGTTTATGTCTGGGAAGATTAGAGGCACTTTCAATATTACTGATCACAGACATAAACTCGTAATATCGTTTCCAAGACCTGAAAGTAATCTATAAATCCAAACACATTTTTAAAAGAATGCACACTGATTCCGCCCAACTGTATGGACAAACGAATCACAAAACAAAACAAGCCAAATTTGACGGAGATAAGCGATTCTTTGTTCTTTTTCGTTGTCCCTGAGTGTTTTTAGTCTTGCTAAAGAAGACCTAAGAGGTCAAAAGGCTTCGTGTTTTGTCTTGTCATTAGCTTGTATACGTTGTTCTTATGAATACTTTTTGTACTCCCAGTTCTTATAGAACAGGGAGTACTTTACAATGGCAACCAAGAAATGCTGTCTCTGCTGCGTGTGTGTGGTGTGTGTGTGTGTGTGTGTGTGTGTGTGTGTGTGTGTGTGTGTGTGTGTGTGTGTGTGTGTGTGTGTGTGTGTCTGTCTGTCTGTCTGTCTGTGGTCAAAATGTGTTCCACTCGCTCCAGACAAAACTCTGGGCAGATCTTTCTGAAAAATTGTCGGTATGTTCATTATGGGTCACGAATGATGCCCGGTGTTTTATTTTACCAGATTAGCCGTTGCTAGTGGCTATAAATGATTTTTTTTTAAATCAAGACCGATTAAGAGGGAAATAACCACCGCACTGTCGAGGTTTTTTCTTCCACTAACTGGAAATTGTCTCTCCTCTTGGCACTGTGCTAGGAATACGTTTATATGCTTTGCATCTTGTTTAAATTGGTTTAGATTTCCGCCTGCAGTTGTCTCATTATGCATTTATATAAATCCACTTTGTTATACTCTGGGGGTGATTTGTGGAACAGTTTACCAACCACATCAAGAAATATCAAGAGCAAGCTCCACTTCAAGAAAAGTATGAAAACTCATCCTGCTAGCAAAACCGAATATGCGGTGTAAAGCATATCATTGATGCTTCCTTTAAATCTTACTTTCCTTCTAATTCTCTTATTTATTATTCGTTCATTTTTTTTTTTTCATTCATGCAGTTACATTTTCAGTTTACTTATTATCTTGCCTTATATTTCAGCCATGTTGTGCAAAATGATGCTGTATTTGATTTGCAGATGTTCGTGTAATATTTGCATAACTGTATACAATGTACTACCACATACATAAAGAATGATGCACTGAAAGGATGAATGTTTATAAATTCCTTGTGTTTGCTCATGGTGTAAAATATTCCTTATCTTCTTTATTCGGATGTGTTTGCATGTCCTTTTTAGCTTGGTCACATTCATTTCCTTTTGTTTTGCAGATAGCCTGATGGAAAACAGCAGATACTGCTTAATCAATACACCACCATCTCAAAATAAGATGCTGACTTAACTTGATACTACTACCACCACCCCCATCGCCCCCCCCCCCCCCCCCCCCCCACCCACACACACTACCACCAAACACCACCACCACCACCACCACTCACCGCTTAGCACACAGGTCAGTGCCAGCAGTCGACACAGGACAGTGTTCAGAGCCATGCTGTTCCCTCCTGTCTTAGTCCGCCTGACGTCACACAGCACACACAGCACTACACCTTTATTGAGGGCAAGGGAGCACCATGGCACGTGCACACACACACACACACACACACACACACACACACACACACACACACACACACACACACACACACACACGCACGCACGCACGCACGCGCACGCACGCACGCACGCACGCACCCACAAACACACACATACACACACATACATGCACACACACACACACACACACACACACACACACACACACACACACACACTCTCTCTCTCTCTCTCTCTCTCTCTCTCTCTCTCTCTCTCTCACACACACACACACACACACACACACACACACACACACACACACACACACACACACACGAGTGTGCAACACACAGTCTTGCACAATGCAGCAGCGAACGTCAAAAATACAAAACAGGTTCACTAGTGTCTAGGAATGAAAATGGAAAAGGATTGTGAAGATTTGTGAGTTTTGACCCCAGCTTTGAATGTCGTGAGCTCCGAAGCACAAATAACAGAAAATAGAAACTCATTTCTCTGGGAAAGTCCAAGAGAAAACACAGACCTGAAGAGTTGTGGAGTTGTCTATGGAAATTGCTTGAGTCATTTGAAGGTCGGACAGTTGGTGAGGGGATTTATACATGATCCAGATCAGACAAGGCACCTGGTGCTATGGCAGCTATATACTGCAGCAATGCATGCACATCCTACACTGATCAGAGCAGACACATGAAGCCAGTGCTAACATCAAGGGAGTGACGTGCTCTCTGTCTTTGGTACATACACAATTCCATGACTCTCTGCTATCGAATTTCAACGAACTCCAGCAAGTCAAGCGTTCCAATCATTCTGTGGAAAGACAGTCAGATGGCTGACCATCATTTCTGTCACTTTTGAGGTAAATGTTCTATCATCAGGAACTAAGATTTAGAAGACTGGCGCATTTTGCTGACTGGCATCCTCATTAAATTAACAGCATTTCAAAGATAGATAGATAGATAGATAGATAGATAGATAGATAGATAGATAGATAGATAGATAGATAGATAGATAGATAGATACGCTACAAACCGGGTGTTTTGGCCGACATTGGAAAAATAATGAAGCTGATCATTGGCGAGTTCGGAAACTGATTCAGTCAGAAACCTTAGTCAGAATAGTTCCCGTCTTGTCTTCATTCAAGGGTTGTTGAGCTTTGTATGGTGTGACCGTGTGGTCCAAAAGTAAAAGGTTCACCCGAAGGTGGCGGTGGAACTCAGAGAGGTACTGTCCTCAAATGCGTATCAGAGTAACCGAGAATAATACTGCAGTCCCCTTGGAAGTCTGTACTGTGTTGACATGGGGTGCAGGCACACACATATACTGAAACCCTAAAGGTCTAACCGAACTGAAAAGGTCAGTATCATTGGCAAATACATGAAGAAGATGGCATTGGACAAAGGTTGTGTTTACAGGAGGAAAAGAGTGGGACCTAAGACTGAGCCTTGTGGGACACCATATGGCAGGAGACATGCATCAGACAAGATGCTGCAGACACAAACTGAGGTCTGTTAGACAAATATGAACTGGAAAAAGAAAGCTTTCTCGTGAAATTGAGTAATGGTCTTTTCGCAATTTTAAAAAAATCTCAAAGGAAGCAATAGGATCCAGAAGAGAAATAACCGAGACCTTTCTGATCTGTCTTGTCTTCGAACGTTCACTATTCTCTTAATAAGAAAGCCTGTGTGTTGTGACTGGCTTTGTATTATGATGACACACTCATTCTAAAAGTTGTTAACATTCAGATGATATATAAGCTGAGATGAAACTATTTTTTTCAAAAGTCTTGAAATGGAGGGATTCGACCTTTCAATTTATATTGCATATAGTTCAGCTTACCACAATGAGCCATATCAGGCTGTTACCTCGTCGTCATTCACCACATATGTTAAAAAATCACATTGATGGTGTTTTAAAGACATTTAAATCAAAAGATGACGTTCGCAATAGTGTTCTTACTGTGCCGGTTTTTAGGCAGTGAGGAAAATGTATCAGAGGACATGAATTCATTGATTACAGAGTTAAACGACAGTGCGATGTGCATCACACAAACAAGCCAGATGTTGGAATGGGGCCAACACACAGTTCTATGAAGATCAGCTTTGGATACCATCAACAATTTTTCATTCGATATTTGACGAAGGACCGAAAT
>JADBJO010007668.1:35000-47500 GCA_016801955.1 Conus betulinus | reverse complement strand
GTTCCACTTCATTAATTTTCAAATCATTATCCTGCAAGCAGACATCATAATCGCTTTAAAAAAAAAAAAAAAAAAAAGCGAATTCCGCAAAAGCAGAAGTACCATTCAATACAGCTTTAGCCCGCGTAACCTTCGCAACAAGCAATTCCAGCTGCACAGGGAGTTCTACTACACCCTGATAGACTGCAAAAAGGCGTTTGACAGAGTCTGGTGCAACAGGAGATGCTATGGGCCATAGAGAAGTAATGTTACACCAAACGAAAGATTTCCAACACCATCCGGCAACTGTACTCTGAAGCAGCTAAAGCAAGTGCCATTGGAGAATGGTTTCAGACATCAGTTGGAATCCTTCAGGGCTGCCTTAAATATCCAACATTTTAAAACATACTCTTGAAAACACAATCATAACTGACGCACGCACCTGAAGATCACGTCTGCATAGTCAGCATCAGAGGAGAACCATGAGCAGATGACATCGCTGGTCAGGCTGGCAGTGAACAGGAACTCTCCGATCTTTCTGAAGGACTGGATGAAACATCCACAAGACACGGCATGGACATCAGCGGCCAGAAGACCAAATTTTTTTTTTTTTTTTTTTTGTCAGCCAGCCACAACACCACGATCCACACTGATGCAACTGTCTATGAACAGAAGCTAGAGAAAGTGGTCAACAGTTCACGTGACTGAGATCCACATCAACAACGAAGGATTCAAACCAGACATTCTTTCAACAGCATCACACATCACCAATGTCCAGACTAAAACCTGTGTGGAAAAACAATAACATTTTCATGAAACACAAAATCAGGCTCCTGACACTGATGTATTCCAACTTCCTGAATGCATACGAAATATGGATCCCATCAGCAGATCTGGAAAGAAGAAGTCAAGCTATGGCATCAGGCTTTGATGTATAGTGTCACCTCACCGTAAACAAGTGCGTCAAACCATCACATAGCTCATAGGACCACATGAAGATCTGCTGATATCTGGTAAGAAAAGAAAATGACGATGGGGTTGCCATTTAACCAGAGCCAGTGGCCTTGAGATAATCATCCTCCAGAGACTGTTAACTGAGGGAGACGGAGAGAAGACAGAAATATTTCAAACAATGGACTGACAACATTGCAAAACGTTTGCAGGTACCCCAGGCCTTGGTATGCAACGCACTGAACTGGAGGAGCCTGGTGAGGAGTTCTTTTGTGTTGTGCCCCGTTAAGGAAAAGATGAAACTCAAGACTTCGGTTTTCGCATTTCAGCTCCCAGGATTTTTTTTGAAGAGGGAACAGATGCACATTTTCACAGTATGTAGCTGATTGATCCAACACCATGTTTCCCAGCTTTACCAAACTATGGACTACATATGGGCGTTAAACGATTTACAGACTACTTTTTCTTAATGTGTTCACCGTCTTACATTTTCTCATACGGAAAGAAAAATGCACGTTTGGTTTCATTAGCAAGGTGGTTACATGAGGCAACAAACCCATACTATCTGAAAATATACATTTCAGATATTTGTAAACAATTACAACAGGCATATTCTTCAATGAAAAAGCATCTTCCTGGCGTTTAAGGGACCGTTTCTGAACAGCGTAATGTTACTGTCGTCCATATTACCTTACCCCAATGGATACTGACGCCTCATGTAAACTGTTAAACTTATTCTAAAATGCAAACAACCGTTTGAGGTGAAAAGACATTGTCAGCAAACAGTGGTATGGATAGTTTCAAAGTATGTGACAAAAGAAACATATCCTTTTTCCCAATAATTTTGACTGATGATTCTTTAAAGACATATTTTGCTTTCCAGTATTGCTGAACATTAAATCACTCGTCAGTTTCAGTCCTGTCTTATAAATCCTTGACAAAGTTGTGCATACTTTTAACACAATAGCAAGCTTTGCCTGATATGCCATTTTTCAATAACATGGGCCATGACAATTTTCTGTCAAGAAAATATTTACATTTCGTAAATCAGTAACGGCAACATATAATTCATAGTCCGCATTAAACTGTTTGTGAATACAGGTCATGGGTGTAAACAAAACGATCAACAGGTGAAACATACTTTGCTCTGAACTGCCTGATATTTCCAGGGCAAATGGTACTCCTTAGCCCTTGAATGCAATCTATTATTCATTCATATACTATCAATGTTACTGCTAACATTACACAGTATGATACCTCTAATCACCTAGATTATTACTATCTCTTTTCTTGTACGAGGACAAAATGATTGGCTCTTTCCCACTCTCGGGATTTGCAACATGAGATTTATAATGAAACCTTTCCTTGTGCTAACAAAAACTGGAAGAAAAGAAGATAGAGGTAGGTTGGTGAAATTGAAATTGACATTTACTTGTATTGTTTGCAGCTCCTGAGTGTGAAAAAGTCATGCTACGTTGAGTAAAGACTAATGTTGTCAGTTTCCTTGTCTGTTCTGTGGACTGTAGAATGTTCCCTTGTCTGTTCTGTGTGCTCTGTGCTGTCATGTCTGCTAGGTAATTCGGTGTCGTAAGTAGCATCCATTTGAGTTATGGGACGTGTCTTTGTTTCTTCATGGGAGCAGGATTTGCGCAACGTGTTTGTTGTTTACTGTTTACTGTTCCCTGCCTCATGTCATATTGACTATTACTTTTTGGTCAGTTTGTCGCTGACTTGTAATGCAACTCTCAGAAAATGCCATCAGGATTGTTGCTTTAATTACATTGATAAAAGATGTGTTGCAGATATGTTACACAAAACTTGCAGCAATTCAATTAAATTCATGTTGTTGTCAGCCCAGCCGACTGGTGGTGGGGGGGTGGCGAGACGAGGAGGGGGGGGTGGGCTTATCAGAACTGTAATAGCGAAGCAGCCAGTGCATGTGATCAGTGGGGTATCATGAACATCTCCATGTGATCATCAGTGGGGTATCACGAACATCTCAGTGTTCAGCTTTCCCCCCTGGCGTTCTGTAACTTCCTGATGTCCTGAAAAATAAACAGTAAACGAAACATGTTATATTGAACGCCCAGATTACCAGTAAAGCAGTACAGAGTTAGGGGGCAACCTTACCCAACTGTGGGCGCCCACTGTGTAACGCTACATGTTCCTCAACTCATTGATGAATACTCTACCCTGAGAACCGTTAAAAACAGATAGAGAGGGGGGGGGAGAGAGAGAGAGAGAGAGAGAGAGAGAGAGAGAGAGAGGAGAGAGAGAGGAGAGAGACACAGACAGAGACAGAGACACACACAGAGAGAGGGGGGGAGAGCGCGAGGAGGGGAGAGAGGGAGAGAGAGACAAGACAAGTCAAGATAAGACAAAATTCTTTATTTACTAGGATAATAGATAAGCACTGACGTGCTTTTTTACATCCAGTCCTCGCCCTGAGTAGGGACTACAACATGCAGTGAAATGAAATAATGTAAGAAAGCAAACAAGCAAACAAGGTGGTCATGCAATCATAATCGAACATCAAATGAAAATAGAAGAGAAATGAAAAAAAAAGTAATAATAAAACAAACAAAAAATAAAAATGAAAATGAAAATAACAGTATGAAGGGGAAGTAGAGAGTGGGGAGGGGGGGGGGGGTGGGCTGGGGGAACATATGGAAATGTACTACAACGTACAAGAATTAGTATGTATAAAAACAGACAGTAAAATGAATATGACAAAGTACGTACAGAATTTGGAACACATACGTACACGCACGCACGCACGCACGCACAGAGAGAGAGAGAGAGAGAGAGAGAGAGAGAGAGAGAGAGAGAGAGAGAGAGAGAGAGAGAGAGAGAGAGAGAGAGAGAGAGAGAGAGAGGGAGAGAGAGAGGCACACAACATGTAATCATTTTTCGTAAGACATGAAAACGTAGACAGAGAGAGAGACAGAGAGAGACGAGGGAGAGGGGGGGGGGAGGAGGGGAGAGAGAGAGAGAGAGAGAGAGAGAGAGAGAGAGAGAGAGAGAGAGAGAGAGAGAGAGAGAGAGAGAGAGAGAGAGAGAGAGAGAGACTTGCTCTGTTGTCCAATGGTTCAGCTGAAACTTTACACAAACAAATACAGAAATGAATCATCGTGAAGGATGTTATGGGAAACTGACAAATCATGGTAAACTTGACAACGTTGCAAACACACACACAAGGAGAAAGCAGCTATACACATTATTATCGTGTTCTTTCTGCTGTCATTCTTTTTGACATCCGGAAAACATTTATACGGCCGTACTTCCTCCGCTCTTTACCAGCTTTTCTTTTCGCATTTTCTTGATTACCAAACATTCCTATTACTTCCCCTTAACATGAAAGAAAAGTATTGAGTAACGGGGACAGTGGTGAGCAGTATACACTGCGTACGATGAAGATTCCTTCAGCTCAAAACATCTAGCTAACGCTGTTTGTGCTGTCCATTTACCTAAAGCACACGCATACAAGAGATAAACAGATCAGACATGATCATTTCCCAAATGAAAAGGAAGGGGCACAATTCTGAGCTGTCCCGGATTCCCATATACCAGTGTACAAAGTAACACCAACAAAATAAATGTAGACAGACAAATTAATTATGATTCATTCCTGGGGGGAATGGCCTTTGGATCTTCAAAATACTCATACAATGTACTCAGACAAATATCAATAAATTCAGGTAACCATAAAAATGATTCATATAGGAAAGAATCGTATACAAGTCGAGAAAACGACAATGCCAGATAAGTTATGACCCTTGTTTTTTCTTGTTCTTTACCATTTTGATCCGGTTTTAAATATTGAACCATGCTTCTAAATGAGCAACTCAAAAAAATAAGTAAATGGTTAAATGCATTGAATATTCTAAATATAATATTATATTGAAAACAAAGTGTTATATCAAGATAAAAGTGTTGTGAATTAAAACGAATAAGGCGTTTGAGACAATGTATTCACTGAAAAAGAAACAAAGCAGAAATGAAAGCAAAACAGCGGCACTGACCTCCGTGAGGATCCCTTTCAGTTCCTGGTAAGCGTCCCTCCACATCATCGTGGTCAATGACGTGTGTCAACGACATTGGGTTGGAGGCTGGCAACAGAAAGAATCATCAGAGGAGCTGTGACAGAGGCACTGTGATGACAAGCAATGTCTTTCCACCTTGAGGAATTCTTCGGGCAAACAAAGCGAAAGAGGGAGAGAAGAAAAAAGTAGGGCATGTATAGTGAAAAGAAATTTAAGCCACACACACACACACACACACACACACACACACACACACACACACACACACACACACACTATTCCTCATCGTGAGTTATTTTTCTTATCGTGCCCCATCTCCATCCATGGTTTTTTTCAAGAAACCTAACTTTCATCCAGGGGACTTCACTGCGTGTGGACCAGACCATACACTCTACATTACATCTGCTGGGCCCTTGAGATTGTAGCGTGCGGGGTTATACAGACAGACGAAGAACCTCAACACACTGGTGTCAAAGGGGGGTGACTGCAAGTGGAAACTGAACCAAGAGCAAAAACAGAATTACTACTGCCCCCCTGAATCTCCCCCCCCCCCCCCCCCCCCCCCCCCCCCCCCATTCCATTCCATTCCTTAGATTTAGATCAAGAGCAAACTCTGCTCTTGGGTGAGCAACTAAATCTAGAGTTCGCTCGTTTTTCATTGTTTTGAATGTAATTTGTCTTCGAAGAAGGCCCTCCTTCGTTTCATTATTTTGAATGTAATCTGTTCTGCTTAAAAGAAAGGCCCAAAAGGTCAAAACGCGCGTTGTATTTGTTTTGCGCGCAGAAATACTGTTTTAGCCGCTGAACGAGTCAGAGAGAGAGCATCTCACGAATGAGAATAGTAGGTGCTACACCTAGGTATTATTCCATAGGCAATGGTCAGACCCTGACTGGCATTGTCTGTGCCTTGGATCTCTTGAAGAGGTCATGGAAGCGGCGGACCAGCGGGCAGGGTACCAGCCTTGTCCTAGCATGACGCTGTGACACCCGTGCCACCAGACAAAGAAGAGGACTCACCTGATCTGCTGTCCACGTAGTCCAGTGCCTCCTGGGCCCCGGCTAAACGTCTCTGCAAGCTCTCCTCTGTCTCCGTGCCACGGGCTTGGAGCCGAGACTTCTGGAATCAACAGTGATGCGAGAGAATTCCTGAAGAGGTCAATGAATGTAGGAAGTAGATGGCTCAAATGTTGATTCAGAACCTCTCTCTCTCTCTCTCTCTCTCTCTCTCTCTCTCTCTCTCTCTCTCTCTCTCTCTCTCTCTCTCTCTCTCTCCTCCTCCTCCTCCTCCTCCTCCTCCTCCTCCTCCTCCTCCTCATCCTACTCCTCGTCCTCCTCCTCCACCTCTTCCTTCTCTCTTTTCTCTTTGTCTGAAAACGTGAACACTCATAAAAAGAAATCAAGACAAATGAATGAAAAGTAACCACTACAAAGCAGCAGCCTGGTCAGTGCCTCTGAGGTTCCTGTCTGAGTGAACGAAGAAGAGGAAGAATACAGATCACAAGCAGTAAAAGAAATTTGCCACTAATGGGTTAATACAGATATACACTTACTCCTGAAACACACACACGCGATCCCAATCCCACATCCCATCCCCATACCCTACACCCTTTCCTTCTCGTCTTTGACCCACTTATTCCTCTCTTGTTCTTGACCGTAATGTTTGACTTATGATCTATTTCACTCGTACATTGTTACTCTGCGTGATGTCTTCAACGAGGGTCACGTGCACACACACACACACACACACACACACACACACACACACACACACACACACACACACACACACACACACACACACACACACACACTCGCGCGCGCATACAATGATAATAATGATGTAGTCAGGGTCTGACCAACGCCTTGGGCTAACGCGTGGGTCAGACATCTGCCAAACCATAGCCACGAGACCCTCGTCCTAAATTCTCTCATCTTAGTCACTAATTCATTTACCCATCAGCTTTAAATCATGCGCAGTGTGGTCTCACAACTTAGCGGATGTGGTGTTGACAGTGTTGTGGTGATGGTGACAGTGGCGTTGACAGTGTGTGGGTGATGGTGACAGTGGTGTTGACAGTGTTGTGGTGATGGTGACAGTGGTGTTGACAGTGTTGTGGTGATGGTGACAGTGGTGTTGACAGTGTTGTGGTGATGGTCACAGTGGCGTTGACAGTGTTGTAGTGATGGTGACAGTGGTGTTGACAGTGGTGTTGTGTGATGATGGTGACAATGTTGTGGTGATGGTGACAGTGGTGTTGACAGTGTTGTGGTGATGGTGACAATGTTGTGGTGATGGTGACAGTGGTGTTGACAGTGTTGTGGTGATGGTGACAGTCGTGTTGACAGTGTTGACAGTGGCGTTGACAGTGTTGTGGTGATGGTGACAGTGGCGTTGACAGTGTTGTGGTGATGGTGACAGTGGCGTTGACAGTGTTGTGGTGATGGTGACAGTGGTGTTGACAGTGTGTGTGATGATGGTGACAGTGGTGTTGACAGTGTTGTGGTGATGGTGACAGTGGTGTTGACAGTGTTGTGGTGATGGTGACAATGGTGTTGACAGTGTTGTGGTGATGGTGACAGTGGTGTTGACAGTGTTGTGGTGATGGTGACAGTGGTGTTGACAGTGTTTGGGTGATGGTGACAGAAGTGTTGACAGCGTTGTGGTGATGGTGACAGTGGCGTTGACAGTGTTGTAGTGATGGTGACAGTGGTGTTGACAGTGTTGTGGTGATGGTGACAGTGGTGGTGGTGACAGTCGTGTTGACAGTGTTGTTGTGACGGTGACAGTCGTTTTGACAGTGTTGTGATGATGGTGACTGTTGACAGCGTTTGGGTGAGGGTGACAGTGGTGTGGTGTTGACAGTGTTGTGGTGAGGGTGACAGTGGTGTTGACAGTGTTGTGTGGATGGTGACAGTGGTGTTGACAGTGTTGTGGTGAGGGTGACAGTGGTGTTGACAGTGTTGTGGTGATGGTGACAGTGGTGTTGACAGTGATGTGGTGCGGGTGACAGTGGTGTTGACAGTGTTGTGGTGATGATGACAGTCGTCTTGACAGTGTTGTGGTGAGGGTGACAGTTGTGTTGACAGTGTTGTGGTGATGATGACAGTGGTGTTGACAGTGTTGGGGTGATGGTGACAGTGGTGTTGACAGTGCTGTGGTGATGGTGACAGTGGTGTTGACAGTGCTGTGGTGGTGTTGACAGTGTTGGGGTGATGGTGACAGTGGTGTTGACAGTGTTGTGGGATGGTGACAGTGGTGTTGACAGTGTTGTGGTGATGGTGACAGTCGTGTTGGCAGTGTTGTGGTGATGGTGACAGTGGTGTTGACAGTGTTGTGGTGATGATGACAGGCCTCAGCAGCCCCGTGCCCCTGCAGATCAATATCCCTGCTGCCCATGACTCCACCTGTGAAGAAAACTACTTTAACTTTGGCCCTGATCAGCTGTGTGTGGGTGGACAGGGGAAGGAGAGCTGTCAGGTGAGTTTGGTCGTTCTCCCCACTGCTTGTGTCTGTCTGTATGAGAAGGAAGGAAGGAAGGAAGGAAGGAAGGAAGGAAGGAAGCCTTTAATCAGAAGGCCATTGGCCCATTCTGATGGGGCTTCAGTCACAATACAGTAACAAACGATAATCACATACCCTGTAAGTACATATCTACCAGTTCAATGCAAAGTATTAGATCGAATATCTAGTTAGTAATGACAGCACGTCTCTGTCTGTATGACAGATAGAGATAATGATGATGATAAAAGTAATTATGATGATAATTATGACACCGATAATGATAATAATGATAATAATAATAGTTATAATAATCATATAATAACAATAACAAAAAACTACTACTACCACCACCACCCACTACCACTACTACTACTACTACTACTACTACTACTACTACTACTACTACTACTACTACTACTACTACTACTACTACTACTACTACTACTACTACTACTAATAATAATAATAATAATAATAATAATAATAATAATAATAATAATAATGATAATAATGAATAATGATGCTAATAATCACATAAATGATAATAATGACGATGACAATAATAATAATGATAATGCGAATGATTGTAATAACAATAATGAAATGATAATTATTTTTTATTTCCAAGGGTAACAGATAAGCACACATGTTTTTTCTTCCTCTGGCCCTTGCCCCGCTAAAGTACTAATGTTACTAAGCATGACTGGTCACTACAGCTAACAAATTAATTTAAGAAGCATACGCATCTTCCAAAATGAGTAAGCATGTGGATGAGATGTTTCTCCATCGACGTTAATGCATACCTTGATTTAAAGAACTGAAAAAACACACAACATTGAATCAACAATTAAGAATGAATGAATTGATTACGAAGAAGAAAAATCTTCGCACACACACACACACACACACACACACACACACACACACACACACACACACACACACACACACACACACACAGTTTCAAGTTTCAAATTTCACACTCACTCACACACACACACACACACACACACACACACACACACACACACACACACACACACACACACACACACACACACACACACACATTCGTCGTTCACACCAAAAGGCTACATCAATCTAAATATTCTACCTTTAGCATAGAAACTTCAGTACAATAAAGCAATAATGATGCATAGAGTTATGAACGATTTTTCACCTTCAACATTAACTGCTAAGTTTCCGTTAAATCAGTCAAGATACATCAATAATATACTAATCCCAAAAACGCAGAATTGATCTTTTCAAAAACTAGTCTTGTTTACTCAGGTGGAACGCTTTGAAAAACATCAAAAAAGGGGTAGAATTGGTTTCTTTAATTCAACATATAAAAATTCATTATTTCAAACAACAAAACATAATACGTTAACAGCATCTACATAAATTTTTCATTTTTATCAAACAACTCTAGTTTATTATCTTACAAAAAATATGTATATGTGTGTGTGTGTGTGTGTGTGTGTGTGTGTGTGTGTGTGTGTGTGTGTGTGTGTGTGTGTGTGTGTGTGTGTGTGTGTACTGTTTTCCCCACGTTAATATCCTTTCGAGATATATTGTATGTACCTTTACCATTCACCCCCAACCTACTCCTTGCCCTTTTCCTTCTCCCTTTCCTGCTCCTTGTACGCTATGCTCACACGTTTTCTATTGCGTTCGTTTGTCAATGGTGTGGACAACAGCTAATTTGTACAGAACTGTGCAAGATCTTGTCGTTTTTTGTTCCTTTTATATGTGTTTTTGCATTAATTTGATCTTTATTCTTTCCATTTTCCCCACAGCTGGGTGGAAAAAAGCATTTGTATGGCTTATCTCATTACCTTGGTGAAATAAAACTTCTCTCTCTCTCTCTCTCTCTCTCTCTCTCTCTCTCTCTCTCTCTCTCTCTCTCTCTCTCTCTCTGATGATGATGATGATGATGATGATGACGATGATGATGATGATGTGTAGGGAGACTCGGGTGGTCCACTGCTGTGTTACTGTAAAGGCTGGAAGTTGACAGGGATCACTTCGCACGGAAAACCTTGTGGCCACGTGGGCTATCCCACCTGCTACGCCAAGGTGTCCAAGTTCCACGAGTGGATTACAAAGTACATGAGTGGCTGATACATCTCACGAGGAACACACACACAGAGACAGAGACAGACACACACACACACACACACACACACACACACACACACACACACACACACACACACACACACACACACACACACACACACACACACACACACACACACACACACACACACACACACACACACACACACACACACACACACACACCAGTGGAAGACGCCACCACCCAGCAAACCGTTGTGTGTACACCGCGGCCTCACTCGTTGCTGTTTCGCTGAGAGATGATACCAGCGCAACTTCAGACACAGCCAAGCTTTTGTCTTACGTCTTATGTGCCTTCAGAAGAGGATCTTGGGTTGCATTCTTTCCTTCTGTCAACAGGACTTTCCGTATGGTCAGTGGGTCTTTCCTCACCGTCACAGGGGGCCTTCCCCACAGGGGGCCAAAGATTTGTTGGCACAAATAACGTCCCATAGCCTGTTACAGTAAGGATCCACTGATACAATGGATATCCCATAGACAATTAGAGTTAAAGACCATATACGAAACACATCCCATAGAAAACTGCGATAACGACAGACCTACCGACGAGTATATCCTTCCATAGACCTATATACGGTAGGTAGAGTCTTCTTGGCACAACTCTCGTCACCTACACAAATGAAATGCAGCCTGTTGTAAGAAACAATAGACAGTGACAACCGAGACCTGCTCTGTTGATAGAACTAATGTCCCTCACATACTGACAGCATGGACCTGGTGAAACACGTGATATCTCATGAGCAACTACAATATAGATCTATTCACAAGAAATCACCTATCCTACATTAGTATTATACATTAGCAGTTACTTACAATGATATTATCTGTTTCATATAGCTTGCAACTCTCTCTCTATCTCTCTCTCTCTCTGTCTCTCTGTGTCTCTCTCTCTCTCTGTCTCTCTGTCTCTCTCTCTGTCTCTCTCTCTCTCTCTCTCTCTCTCTCTCTCTCTCTCTCTCTCTCTCTCTCTCTCTCTCTCTCTCTCTCTCTCTCTCTCTCTCTCTGTTGAATGTCAGAATGATATGTGTTGAAATAATGTATGCATGACAAGGACAGATTGTGAGACTAGGCTTTGGCCTACAATCTCCATCCTTGTGTATTGAAGATTAATCAGACAATCAATCAATCAATCAATCATCAATCAATCAATCAATCAATCAATCTCTGTTTGCTTCCATTGATGGCCGTGCATTTCTCCTGCAGATTAGTGTTCCACCGGAATCTGCTGAGACTCATTGTCTTTGTCATTTGTATTCAACCTGCCTCTGACATTGTCTCTCAGCATACTCCGTCTCACCATGGTTTCTCTGATGATAACCAACAGTACATGTCTGGTGAATTGTCCCGCCAACCAGTTCTCATTAAGAGTACAGAAACATGCATTCCTCATTAAAATTAAAAGCTGGGTGAGACATAGGCTCCAGCTGAATAATGAGAAGACAGAGATGATTTCTACTGGGAAAAAAATCTTCGGTCTTAGGTGTTCGAACATCTGTCCAATCCAAAAAAAAAAAAAAACCCTTGGTGTTATGCTGGATGAGACACTGTCGTTCCACGTTCTGTCGTGTGTGTTGTCTGGAACTCAGCATCACCGGTTCTATTGAGCATCTTGTTTCAGAGGATGCCACCAAACCCCAATCTGTGGTGTTGTTCTTTCAGGTGGATTACATTCAGCCTCTTCTTGCTGGCTGTCCAAACAATCTTATTCCTCAGAGACATGGAGTACAGAATGCAGCATCCACACTGATTTTCACATATTCTAAATCTATTCGTGCTGTTTCTCTCTCTCATTCTCTTCACTGGCTTCCTGTTGGAAAACGAATCAGTCACCAACTGTCTTTGCTCAGTTTCAGGTGTCTGAAAGGTCAGGCTCCATCCTGTCA
>JADBJO010007668.1:25000-27500 GCA_016801955.1 Conus betulinus | reverse complement strand
ATTTTTATCATTGTTGTTGTTGACAGTGTTGTTTTTTGTTGTTGTTGCTGCTGCTGCTGCTGCTGCTGCTGCTGCTGCTGCTGCTGCTTGTTGTCGATGATGTTGACGATGGTGTTGATGCTGATCACAATGTTGAGGATCTCACCTGGTACGAGGTCCTCCCCATCCAGCAGTTCTGCACATGTCGCCGTCCTGTGGACATTGCTGATCAGTGTTCAGCTTCATCGGCTGCGCGACATCGTTGAAGGTCAACGGTTCGGACAGCTTCAGCACCGTGACGTCATTGCGTAATACGCCCTCTGTCACAGACGTTGACACATCACATCACAGGATTGGAAAAAAAGAGCAGAACTCACTGCCGTATTAATGACAGAGACACGTCAGTACACTCACTGCCGTATTAATGACAGAGACACGTCAGTACACTCACTGCCGTATTAATGCCAGAGACACGTCAGTACACTCACTGCCGTATTAATACAGAGACACGTCAGTACACTCACTGCCGTATTAATGACAGACACGTCAGTACACTCACTGCCGTATTAAATGACAGACACGTCAGTACACGCACTGCCGTATTAATGACAGAGACACGTCAGTACACTCACTGCCGTATTAATGCCAGAGACACGTCAGTACACTCACTGCCGTATTAATGACAGAGACACGTCAGTACACTCACTGCCGTATTAATGACAGAGACACGTCAGTACACTCACTGCCGTATTAATGACATAGACACGTCAGTACACTTACTGCCGTATTAATGACAGAGACACGTCAGTACAATCACTGCCGTATTAATGACAGAGACACGTCAGTACACACTCACTGCCGTATTAATGACAGAGACACGTCAGTACACTCGCTGCCGTATTAATACAGAGACACGTCAGTACACTCACTGCCGTATTAATGACAGAGACACGTCAGTACACTCACTGCCGTATTAATGACAGAGACACGTCAGTACACTTACTGCCGTATTAATGACAGAGACACGTCAGTACACTCACTGCCGTATTAATGACAGAGACACGTCAGTACACTCACTGCCGTATTAATGACAGAGACACGTCAGTACACTCACTGCCGTATTAATGACAGAGACACGTCAGTACACTCACTGCCGTATTAATGACAGAGACACGTCAGTACAGTCACTGCCGTATTAATACAGAGATACGTCAGTATACTTACTGCCGTATTAACGACAGAGACACGTCAGTACACTCACTGCCGTATTAATGACAGAGACACGTCAGTACACTCACTGCCGTATTAATGACAGAGACACGTCAGTACACTCCCTGCCCTATTAATAGAGAGACACGTCAACACAGTCACTGCCGTGTTAATGACAAGACACGTCAGTACAGTCACTGCCGTATTAATGATAAGACACGTCAGTACACTCACTGTCGTATTAATGACAGAGACACGTCAGTACACTACTGTTAACAATGACAGAGACACGTCAGTACACTCACTGCCGTCTTAATACAGAGACACGTCAGTACACTCACTGCCGTATTAATGACAGAGACACACGTCAGTACACTCACTGCCGTATTAATGACAGAGAGACACGTCAGTACAGTCACTGTGCCGTATTAATACAGAGAACGTCAGTACACAGACTGCCTGTATTAACTGACAACAGAGAGTACACGTCACTGTACACTCACTGCCGTATTAATGACAGAGACACGTCAGTACACTCACTGCCGTATTAATGACAGAGAGACACGTCAACATCAGTACACTCCAGCCCTATTAATACAGAGACACGTCAACACAGTCACTTCAGCCGTGAGTCTGACAGTCAACGTCAGAGAACACAGACACCCTACAGTCACTGCCGTATTAATGATAAGAACACCAGTACACTCACTGTCGTATTAATGACAGAGACACGTCAATGCTCAGGCCAGCTGCAGGGTGGATCCCGTCAAGCCACAGAGTACTGAACACATGTCATGACGACACTGAGAGCACACAAAGTCTACTGTTACATTGAGAACACCTAGAGTCTACTGTTAACATTGAGAACACACATTCAGAGTCTACTGTTAACACTGAGAACACACAGAGTCTGCTGTTAACATTGAGAACACACACAGAGTCTGCTGTTAACATTGAGAACACACAGAGTCTGCTGTCAACACTGAGAACACACACAGTCACTCTGCTGTTAACACTGAGAACACCTAGAGTCTACTGTCAACATTGAGAACACCTAGAGTCTACTGTCAACATTCAGAACACCTACAGTCTACTGTCAACATTCAGAATACCTACAGTCCACTGTCAACATTCAGATCACCTAGAGCCTACTATCAACATTCAGACCACCTACAGTCTACTGTCAACATTCAAATAAATAGAGTCTACTGTCAACATTCAAAAATACATAGAGCCTACTGTTAACATTCAAAATACATAGAGTCTGCTGCCAACATTCAGAACGCCCAGAGAGTCTACTGTCAACATTCAA
>JADBJO010007668.1:12500-20000 GCA_016801955.1 Conus betulinus | reverse complement strand
GTTGGAAGAATCCGATATAGCAATCTTATTTGAAACCATCTGAGCGGAACATCAGAGGTGGGGTGTTTGAACGCTTTTAAACAAATTCCTTCCTTTCAGCCCAGTAAAGGTGGACTCTATTATGTAACAGCAGTTGGCACTGAAGGCTTTCCGGCAAGCACTTCCTCTCAGCTCAGTTCCGTTTCAGTGCCACACGCTGCTTCCCCAGCGTGTCCGTGTCTGATCAGTGTGTAATTTAATTTAAATTATATTGCTTTAAGACCCGGATGTTCCCTCCATATATCAAACAATGTTGGTTCTTGTGATTGTGAAATATTTGCCCCTAAGTTCCTCATATGTAAGATAGTTCGCATTTTTAACGTGCCAAATCTTTACCCAAGCAAACGCTTTATGCTCAATCATTTCCTTTTTTTTCCCTGAAGATTTCAGCATTATAAGATGTATGTTCAGCGATGAAGACTTCAGCAATATAAGATGTATGTTCAGCGATGAAGACTTCAGCACTATAAGATGTATGTTCAGCGATGAAGATTTCAGCACTATAAGATGTACGTTCAGCGATGAAGATTTCAGCATTATAAGATACATGTTCAGCGATGAAGATTTCAGCCTTATAAGATACATGTTCAGCGATGAACAGTTCAGCGTTGTAAGATACATGTTCAGCGATGAAGAGTTCAGCGTTGTAAGATATATGTTCAGCGATGAAGAGTTCAGCGTTGTAAGATACATGTTCAGCGTGAAGAGTTCAGCGTTGTAACATACATGTCCAGCGATGAAGAGTTCAGTGTTGTAAGATATATGTTCAGCGAGAACAGTTGTAAACGCCGTCAACAGTGTATTAGTCACGTCATTTTCTATAGCGCCCATGCAACGTCCCGCGAAAAAAAGATTGTCAATACGCCGTGAACAGTTATTTGTATATTCTCTACCAAATTTATCTCTACGGCTCAGAAGAGAGAGTACAACTCCAACACAAGGCAAGCCGAACTGCAGTCTGAATTGTCTTCCTAACTTACTGATTTTCATTGTCGACAAGAGAAAATACATCACACATATTGAGTCCACCTTCTTGGTGCAACTAGCAGACTATTTATTCAAGTTGATCTTACCATATTAGAGAACATTACACAGTATTTGTTCTATATCTTGTAGAAATGGAATACGAGGGTCTGGTAAATCAAGGAAAAAGAAAGATTTTAGAAATCAGCAGTGCTTTAATAATTGGAGGTTCTCGTGTTACAGTCAGTGGCCATTCCACAATGGCATCTGCCAGGGAGCAATTATGTCCCTTGACGTCTTGATGTAATGCCCTATGCGTGCCTACACCCTATGTGAAAACAGCGTAGGCTTCCAAGGGTGGTGCAGGATTGCTCCCAGCTGGTTTGTTCGGTAATTGAAGACAGTACTTCTCTGGATCCCACCTGCACCTTCGGGTGTATATTTTTCTTTCCAGAGCTTTTTTTTTTCCAAACAAGAAAATGTCTGGTTTTCACCAGCATCCAGTAATTCTTTCAATAGCATTTAGTTTACTGCAATAATTCAGATGACAGATCTGATCTTCCCAGGCCGAGAATTATATTCCTGGAGTACGAAAGATGATGTTAGTATCCCATTGAAGGTTTCTGTCGGTCACAAACCTCACTCCATCATGCCTCTAGTTGTCATCCACACTATTTGTGATTCGTTATTATTGACCCTAAGCCAAATATTCTGGAAAAGGAATTCAACGTTGCTGCACATATACATTTCTGAAATTAATGATTATTCTATTGTATTAACTGCTGTGTTTACAGTATGTTCAGTGCAATTCATGCTGCTTAAAGTGCAGCCGACCTCGAAGAGCTATACAAAACATTGTTAGTTGGATACCTGAGTGATCTTAACTCCTCGCTACTATAAGACTTGTTAAATTGGTGTACGGAGTGATGGTAGAGCCGATAACATCTGATAAGGATCGGGTACCTGGTTCATGTAACGCCTATAAAGCCTGGTTACAATGGTGTAGCTGGTTCATGGTAACGTCTATACAGACTGGTTACAATGGTGTACCTGGTTCATAGTAACGTCTATAAAGCCTGGTTAGAATGGCGAACCTGGTTCATGATACCGTCTATAAAGCTTGGTGAGAATGGTGTACCCAGGTGATGGTAATGTCTATAAAGCCTGGTTAGAATGCTGTACCTTGGTGATGGTAACGTCTATAAAGCCTAGTTAGAATGGTGTACCGGGTGATGGTAACGTCTATAAAGCTTGGTAAGAATGGTGTACCCGGATGGTGGTAGAGACCATACAATCTGATAAGGATCAGGTACCTGGGAATGATTAGAACCAGGAAACGCTTGGAAGGCGAGGTCAGAGAGAAAAACGGAATGTCTTCCTCTCCTTGGGGCCCGATGTCAACGCTGTTGTCGTCATCATAGACCTCTTCAGCCATGGGCCAAGCGTTTGTTATACCACTCCACACTGACAGAAAAAAAGGCATTACGCTATCTCTATGTCAGTGATACCACACATAGCAATACTATCATTACCATCACTCCACACTGACAGAAAAAAAGGCATTACGCGATCTTCATTGTCAGTGATACCACACATAGCAATACTATCATTACCATCACTCCACACTGACAGAAAAAAGGCATTACGCGATCTTCATTGTCAGAGATACCACACATAGCAATACTATCATTACCATCACTCCACACTGACAGAAAAAAAGGCATTACGCTATCTGTATTGTCAGTGATACCACACATAGCAATACTATCATTACCATCACTCCACACTGACAGAAAAAAGGCATTACGCTATCTTCATTGTCAGTGATACCACACTATCTTCATTGTCAGTGATACCACACTATCTCCATTGTCAGTGATACCACATTATCTTCATTGTCAGTGATACCACACTATCTTCATTGTCAGTGATACCACACTATCTCCATTGTCAGTGATACCACACTATCTCCATGGTCAGTGTTTTCACACTATCTTCATTGTCAGTGTACCACACTATCTTCACCACACTATCTTCATTGTCAGTGATACCACACTATCTTCATTGTCAGTGATACCACACTATCTTCATTGTCAGTGATACCACACTATCTTCATTGTCAGTGATACCACACTATCTTCATTGTCAGTGATACCACACTATCTTCATTGTCAGTGATACCACACTATCTTCATTGTCAGTGTTTTCACACTATCTTCATTGTCAGTGATACCACACTATCTTCATTGTCAGTGATACCACACTAACTCTATTCACATTATCTTCATTGTCAGTGATACCACACTATCTTCATTGTCAGTGATACCACACTCACTATCTTCATTGTCAGTGATACCACACTATCTTCATTGTCAGTGATACCTCACTATCTTCATTGTCAGTGATACCACACTATCTTCATTGTCAGTGATACCACACTATCTTCATTGTCAGTGATGATACCACACTATCTTCATTGTCAGTGATACCACACTATCTTCATTGTCAGTGATACCACACTATCTTCATTGTCAGTGATACCACACTATCTTCATTGTCAGTGATACCACACTATCTTCATTGTCAGTGATACCACACTATCTTCATTGTCAGTGATACCACACTATCTTCATTGTCAGTGATTTTCACACTATCTTCATTGTCAGTGATACCACACTATCTTCATTGTCAGTGATACCACACTAACTATCTTCGTTGTCATTGTCAGTGATACCCACACTATCTTCATTGTCAGTGATACCACACTATCTTCATTGATACCACACTATCTTCATTGTCAGTGATACACACTATCTTCATTGTCAGTGATCACACCACCATCTTAATTGTCAGTGATACCACACTATCTTCATTGTCAGTGATTCCACACTACCTTCATTGTCAGTGATACCATCACTATACAGAGTGATACAACATTCTCATTGTCAATGATACTTCATTTCATGTGTGATACCCACACTAAACTTCATTGTCAGTGATACACACTATCAGTTGTCATACCACAATGTATCTTCATTGTCAGGGAGACCTGGAACTTGTTATCAGTGTTCTAACACACAATACACACACACACACACACACACACACACCACACACACACACACACAGACACACACACAACACTGATTGACTGAAAACCATTTACATGTCAGATTTAAATATAGTGGAATTGTTACTGACCTGTCTAACACACACACACACACACACACACACACACACACACACACACACACACACACACACAACACACACACACACACACACATGACTGAATGACACATTTACTGTCACACAACACACAACACACACACACACACACACACACACACACACACACACACACACACACACACACACACACACATTTAGGTCTGGGGAGCGATATGAGACGTGTTTATGTCTGGGAAGATTAGAGGCACTTTCAATATTACTGATCACAGACATAAACTCGTAATATCGTTTCCAAGACCTGAAAGTAATCTATAAATCCAAACACACATTTTTAAAAGAATGCACACTGATTCCGCCCAACTGTATGGACAAACGAATCACAAAACAAAACAAGCCAAATTTGACGGAGATAAGCGATTCTTTGTTCTTTTTCGTTGTCCTGAGTGTTTTTAATCTTGCTAAAGAAGACCTAAGAGGTCAAAAGGCTTCGTGTTTTGTCTTGTCATTAGCTTGTATACGTTGTTCTTATGAATACTTTTTGTACTCCCAGTTCTTATAGAACAGGGAGTACTTTACAATGGCAACCAAGAAAGCTGCTCTGTCTGTGTATGTGTGTGTGTGTGTGTGTGTGTGTGTGTGTGTGTGTGTGTGTGTGTGTGTGTGTGTGTGTGTGTGTGTGTGTGTGTCTGTCTGTCTGTCTGTCTGTCTGTGGTCAAAAATGTGTTCCACTCGCTCCAGACAAAACTTCTGGGCAGATCTTTCTGAAAAATTGTCGGTATGTTCATTATGGGTCACGAATGATGCCCGGTGTTTTATTTTACCAGATTAGCCGTTGCTAGTGGCTATAAATGATTTTTTTAAATCAAGACCGATTAAGAGGGAAATAACCACCGCACTGTCGAGGTTTTTTCTTCCACTAACTGGAAATTGTCTCTCCTCTTGGCACTGTGCTAGGAATACGTTTATGCTTTGCATCTTGTTTAAATTGGTTTAGATTTCCGCCTGCAGTTGTCTCATTATGCATTTATATAAATCCACTTTGTTATACTCTGGGGGTGATTTGTGGAACAGTTTACCAACCACATCAAGAAATATCAAGAGCAAGCTCCACTTCAAGAAAAGTATGAAAACTCATCCTGCTAGCAAAAAACCGAATATGCGGTGTAAAGCATATCATTGATGCTTCCTTTAAATCTTACTTTCCTTCTAATTCTCTTATTTATTATTCGTTCATTTTTTTTTTTTCATTCATGCAGTTACATTTTCAGTTTACTTATTATCTTGCCTTATATTTCAGCCATGTTGTGCAAAATGATGCTGTATTTGATTTGCAGATGTTCGTGTAATATTTGCATAACTGTATACAATGTACTACCACATACATAAAGAATGATGGCACTGAAAGGATGAATGTTTATAAATCCTTGTGTTTGCTCATGGTGTAAATATTCCTTATCTTCTTTATTCGGATGTGTTTGCATGTCCTTTTTAGCTTGGTCACATTCATTTCCTTTTGTTTGCAGATAGCTGATGGAAAACAGCAGATACTGCTTAATCAATACACCATCTCAAAATAAGATGCTGACTTAACTTGATACTACTACCACCACCCCCCATCGCCCCCCCCCCCCCCCCCCCCAACACCACACTACCACCAAACAACACCACCACCACCACCACTCACCGCTTAGCACACAGGTCAGTGCCAGCAGTCGACACAGGACAGTGTTCAGAGCCATGCTGTTCCCTCCTGTCTTAGTCCGCCTGACGTCACACAGCACACACAGCACTACACCTTTATTGAGGGCAAGGGAGCACCATGGCACGTGCACACACACACACACACACACACACACACACACACACACACACACACACACACACGCACGCACGCACGCACGCACGCACGCACGCACGCACGCACCCACAAACACACAACACACACACATACATGCACACACACACACACACACACACACACACACACACACACACTCTCTCTCTCTCTCTCTCTCTCTCTCTCTCTCTCTCTCTCTCTCTCTCTCACACACACACACACACACACACACACACACACACACACACACACACACACACACACACACACACACACACACACACACGAGTGTGCAACACACAGTCTTGCACAATGCAGCAGCGAACGTCAAAATACAAAACAGGTTCACTAGTGTCTAGGAATGAAAATGGAAAAGGATTGTGAAGATTTGTGAGTTTTGACCCCAGCTTTGAATGTCGTGAGCTCCGAAGCACAAATAACAGAAAATAGAAAACTCATTTCTCTGGGAAAGTCCAAGAGAAAAACACAGACCTGAAGAGTTGTGGAGTTGTCTATGGAAATTGCTTGAGTCATTTGAAGGTCGGACAGTTGGTGAGGGGATTTATACATGATCCAGATCAGACAAGGCACCTGGTGCTATGGCAGCTATATACTGCAGCAATGCATGCACATCCTACACTGATCAGAGCAGACACATGAAGCCAGTGCTAACATCAAGGGAGTGACGTGCTCTCTGTCTTTGGTACATACACAATTCCATGACTCTCTGCTATCGAATTTCAACGAACTCCAGCAAGTCAAGCGTTCCAATCATTCTGTGGAAAGACAGTCAGATGGCTGACCATCATTTCTGTCACTTTTGAGGTAAATGTTCTATCATCAGGAACTAAGATTTAGAAGACTGGCGCATTTTGCTGACTGGCATCCTCATTAAATTAACAGCATTTCAAAGATAGATAGATAGATAGATAGATAGATAGATAGATAGATAGATAGATAGATAGATAGATAGATAGATAGATAGATAGATAGATAGATAGATACGCTACAACCGGGTGTGTTTTGCCCGACATTGGAAAAATAATGAAGCTGATCATTGGCGAGTTCGGAAACTGATTCAGTCAGAAACCTTTAGTCAGAATAGTTCCCGTCTTGTCTTCATTCAGTTGTTGAGCTTTGTATGGTGTGACCGTGTGGTCCAAAAGTAAAAGGTTCACCCGAAGGTGGCGGTGGAACTCAGAGAGGTACTGTCCTCAAATGCATATCAGAGTAACCGAGAATAATACTGCAGTCCCCTTGGAAGTCTGTACTGTGTTGACATGGGGTGCAGGCACACACATATACTGAAACCCTAAAGGTCTAACCGAACTGAAAAGGTCAGTATCATTGGCAAATACATGAAGAAGATGGCATTGGACAAAGGTTGTGTTTACAGGAGGAAAAGAGTGGGACCTAAGACTGAGCCTTGTGGGACACCATATGGCAGGAGACATGCATCAGACAAGATG
>JADBJO010007668.1:0-7500 GCA_016801955.1 Conus betulinus | reverse complement strand
GTTCACTTTGCCATTAATGACTGTTCAACATCGTAATTCAGAACATTGTAGATTCTGTTAATCAGTTATAGACGAGTGAAATATTTTAAGTTACCCTTGTATGCCTATATAGGACTAATCGTCTGTTTTTATTTTTGTCATATTTTCTGACAAGCTAACGTTGTGTATTGTTTTAGCATTGTTCTGACAATCTTTGTATCATTAGAGCGTGATTAAGGTTTCCTTTCACTATATTATTGTTTTTTACTTACGTTCGTTAATGCGTTTTCCCATCCTTTACATGATGCCATCTAAACATCTTCAAGTCATGAAGTTTATGCAGTGGAACGTTAGGTCTGTTTCCACAAACTTGCCTTATTTAGTTCAACATCTTGCGAATAACTCCTATCAAGCTCTTATTTTACAATCTTTGAATGTGAAAAGAAGCAAACTGCCTAAATTATCAGGTTATTATTACCCACCAGTTCATGAAAAAGTAGATGCTGTTACTAAAATCAATACAGCTATATATATTAAAGAAGGAACAGATTATAAAGTATACCCGTCCCCTGCTCCAAACAATATTCCAACTTTACATTCGTGTGCGGCTCGAATTAAATTAAGGGAAGATTTTATGATAAACATAGTCTCTACATATCTTCCCAAAGGACCAAATGAATTTAATACAGAATGGTTACACACTCTACCAGACAACGAAAAATGGTTAATAGCAGGAGACTTTAACGCGCATTCGCCGTTTTGGGACAAGGATTGCATGTCAGTAACTAGTAACCGATTTGTAGAAAATATTGTTGATTCATGTTTATACTTGCTTAATGATGGCAGCATAACCAGAATTCCAGATATTCCAACTCATAGAGCATCAGCAATAGATTTATCCTTGATATCTCCTGCATTAGCATCTGAATGTAGTTGGTCTACCTTTGACGATACTCTAGGAAGCGACCACCTCCCAATAATTGTAACTTTTGATAAAATAACTGATTCTTGTGAATTACAAGAAGACATAATCCCAAAATATAATTATAAATCAGCTAACTGGGAAACGTTCAAAAACAAACTAGCTACATACACACACTGTTGATATTAATATCGATAGCATTGATCAGTTATATTCGTATTTTACTGATGCTATCCTTAGTGCTGCAGATGTAGCTATTCCAAAATTTCGCCCAGTTAAGTCAAACAACACTCAGGAAATATCTGGTGGACACCTGCTTGTGACTCAGCCGTTAATACAAAAAATGTTTGTATAAAATATATTTAAAAGACAAAAACACCAGAGAATCTAATAGCCAAGAACAGAGCGAATCACTACAGTAACATGGTAATAGCTCAAGCTAAAAGGCAATTGGTCGTCTTTTCTGCTCTAATGAGATTTCGAATCATAAAGATTTACAAAAAGTTTGGAAAAAGTTTCATGAAATGAAAGGGGTTTTAAACTTACCATTTTGTCCTGTCAAGCTGAAGAACAAAGAATTTCCATCTAATTCAGAAAAAACAGAATCATTTGCCGATATGTTTTTTCCGAATCTATGCGTTTGGAAGGTCTATCCTTTAAAGATCAAACTTCCAGAACAGAAGAAGAAAATAAAGTCGATTATTTAGATCCAGTTGATGATAATAGTCATTTCATCAATGCTCCAGTTACTCTTGATGAAGTGAAAGATGCAATACTATCTCTTCCTAATAAGAAAACTTCTGTGGGACTAGATAAAGTCTCCAATGATATGCTTAAACACCTGCCTGAAATTTTGTCTTATTACTGCAAAATTGTTTCAAAAATGTTGGTTTGAGGGCGTAATGCCAGAACAATGGAAACAGTCTATCATTGTACCAGTTTTAAAGCAAGGCAAACCTCCAACAGATATGCATAGTTACAGACCATATAGCATTAACCTCACATACCTGTAAATTATTAGAGAGAATAGTTTTGAGAAGATTGACGCAGTATTGTCAAAAAAATAAAGTTATTCCAGTTAATCAAGCAGGGCTTCCAAAATGGCAGGTCTGCTATTGACAATTTAGTGAAGCTCACAACAAATGTAAAACAACAATTTGCAAGAAGAAGAAATGTTCTAGCGACCTTTTTTGATATCAAGAAAGCCTACGACCAAGTCTGGCATGCCAAGCTCCTTTATAAACTGAAACAAATCGGGATTTCGGGACATTTATATCACTACATTAAATGTGTTTTTTTGAATAAAAGAAACATACGTGTTCGAGTAGGGAATGCATACTCCAATTCTAGATCTTTACATATGGGATTGCCACAAGGTTCTGTTATCGCTCCTATGTTATTTAACATCTTAATGTACGATTTGCCCTTGCTCCTATCAAAGCATGTTGTATTAGTACAATATGCTGATGATCTATGCATTTGGATGAATGTTACAATGAAAAGAAAAACATTAAAAAGGGAATTGAACTACATTAAGAAGATATATCAAAGAGAGCTCAATCATATATGTACTACATGGACGAAAATGGTCTGACTTTATCTACAGAGAAAACACATATGATTCTCTTTAACAATGGCAGCAATCCATCAGAGCTGCCGTGTTTTAAAATTGAAAATACGAATATTCAGTATAAAGATATTGTGAAATTCCTAGGTATCTATCTTACACCAAAGTTTCCCTGGAACGCTCATATCAACTACATCGCTACTAAGGCAAGGAAATGTTTAAATCTATTAAAGATTATAAGCAAACAAGCCTGGGGACAAGATTGCAAGTTTTGAAGCATCTCTCTACGTCGCTGATTAGATCAAAATTGTCCTATGGACAAGAGGTTTTTTTAGCGCCCCTAATTATTTACTTAAGAAACTTCAAAGCATAGATTGCAAGGGTATAGGCTTGCTCTTGGTGTGCCTTTTCACGCATCAACGCTTGGAACTTACAAAGAAATTGGAGAATTGCCTTTGGACGAATACCGAAGTCTTGCGTGCGCTAAATACGTTCTTAGAAGTTCGACAAGTAACAACTTTGCATCTGAGGAACTGAAAATTACATCTGAAAATTCTTTTCCTAAAAGAGCTAAGCAGATATCATCATTGAAACCAATTGCCACTTACGTATCAGATCTACTTAAAAGGTCTGATATAAATCCAAGTAATATTGACACAAATCAAGCGGTCTCCCCTTGTCCTGCTTGGGAGATGAATAAAGCGCAGTTTGATATTAATCATACTGACACGAAGAAAAATGAGAATCCAAACATTATGAAAACTGAAGTCCAATTACATATACAGAACACTTATCCAAATCATTTAAAGATATATACAGATGGTTCACTCCTAGAAGATCACCGGGCAGGTTTTCAGCTTTTGTAATACCAGCGTTAAAAAAGGAAAAGTCATACTACATTGGCAAAAATCGATCCATCTTTACTGCTGAACTTATTGCTATTCTTATGGCTCTCAATTACATAGTTGATTTTCCATTACAGTTTTTTCAAATCTTATTTTGTGTAGATTCTCAGTCGGTACTCTATGCTTTAAGATCATCAGATTTCAAGAAAAAGACCAAAATTATGTTAGAAATCAGTCAATTAATTCATATCTTAACGTTAAAAGGGACCAACGTTTCCTTCTGCTGGGTTCCTTCACATCTTGGATTTTCTTCAAATGAGTGGGCTGACAAAGTGGCAAAACAAGGCACAGAATCCACTGAAATTCATGTTCCTTTATCCATTCAGGAGGGTTATCATTTGCTGGAACAAGCAATATGGAGCAGAGTTAAAGGCTATAGCCAGAGAAAAGATCGACTCTCCAAGAATATGTATATTGATTCTCGTGGTTTGGATAACAAATTATATTTAAATCATACTGGCGTAATCAAATACAGACAGATTAGTTCACTATCTTACAGGATAAAACTTAATGCGTTCATCACAAAATATAGCAAAAATGTTAGATGTTTATGTGGTGAACAAATTTCTAGCAACACATCATTTTTGAATGTCAGAGTTTAAGACCTATCTTGCCAGTGATTTCTGAAAATTGTATTGAAGGCGTTCTCAAAAATGCATCTAGTTTGTTTAATATTTCGAAATGTTTACTTCATAGTCCTGTAGGACATTTGTTATAGACTTGTTGATTGTTTTATGTTGTTAATGCTCTTTTTTTTTTTTTTTTCTTCCTTAGCCAAGAGACATAAATACATACACACACAATACGGTTCCTCTCCCCTCCTCCTCCTCCCGATCCCCTCCCTCCCCCTCCCCTCCCCCCGTCTAATATCACTATGTGGATAGACGTTAAATTGAAGACAACAACAACAACACACACACACACTCACTCACTCACTCACTCACTCACTCACCCACGCACACAGTAACTAACACACACACACACCACACACACACACACACACACACACACACACACACACACACACACACACACACACACACACTCACTCACTCACTCACACTCACGCACACAGTAACACACACACACACACACACACACACACACACACACACACACACACACACACACACACACACATACACACGCACACACACACACTCACTCACTCACTCACTCACTCACTCACGCACACAGTAACACACACACACACACACACACACACACACACACACACACACACACACACACACACACACAGAGTAAGTGGTCATTCAGCTTTATTCTCCCACATGACATAAAAGTGTTTTCCAACAGCATATCTCTGGGGTGAGACACAGCTGTAGAACACGCACATCACACATGATAAGGACGAACAGGGCTTTGCTGTCCTCCACACCTGATGTCTCATGTTGACGTCACCCAGCGGTGGTTTTTCTCACCATGTCAGTTTTACCAAGGAGGCGCACCATGCTGGGATGTCGTTTAATCAATGACTAACCGTAAATTGTCTGACAGTTCGGAGTTCTATCAGTCAGTGGCTTCACAATGAACAATGATATATCTTTCCATCTTTGGTAAACTCGTAAAAGGTTCATTTATATGAAGAATCAAAAGAAATGTTCACGTACATTTGCTGTACATAGAATGATATAATAATTCCACCATATTGGGCTTAAAAATCTTACCTATCGCTATAATTTTGACACACATACATTTACACACGCGCGCGCACGCGCACACACAACACATACACACATACACAGACACAGACACAGATATGCACAAACACTCACCACACACACACACACACACACACACACACACACACACATTTCACACACCCACACAAACACATTCACACACACACACACACACACACACACACACACACGCGCGCGCGCGCGCACGCACGCACGCACGCACGCACGCACGCACGCACGCACACACACACACACACATTTTGCTGATTTTTTTGTTTGTTTGAGGGGGGGGGGGAGGGGGCTGGGGGGGGGGGGGGGTATTTATCTATGCTGTCAATCAGCATGCGGATAGAGATGACCTTGAAGAGATGCTGGATGAAAGTGCAGTGCAAGTCATCTTCAACTTTATGCGTCTGCTCATTTTCTGCCTTTTCACTCCACAGTTTACAGTGATTCCGAGTGAACCAGAACTGATTCTTTAATTGCTCCTTTGCTATTTATGTCCGGTTGATTTCTATGACATACAAGATGTTTCATGAGAGAAGTCGATGTGTATCATGGTGGTGGTGAATGGCAGAAACGATGGCACACTGTGCAGTGTTTTGGCCCTTCTTCTACCGTGCAAGAGCAATTGTAGTTGCACGTGATTCCTGTTCCACGTGATTCCAATGTCCAGTTCTGATTCCAGTCTTGGGGGTTAAGATGTGTTCCGCACTGCCTTCAAGGGAGGAATTTCCTTGAATGGTGTTGTTGCTGGGGACAGCCAGCAAGATGATGCCACCACACCCACTTCCTTGACGACAGATCAATTTCTCACACAGTTCCTCTGTGATTTTCTGCTGTTGAAGAAGGGTAGGCTAGGAGGTGAAAGGGAAGGGATGGTGTGTGTGTGTGTGTGTGTGTGTGTGTGGTGTGTGTGTGTGTGTGTGTGTGTGTGTGTGTGTGTGTGTATCTGTGTGTGTGTGTGTGTGTGTGTGTGTGTGTGTGTGTGTGTGTGTGTGTGTGTGTGTGTGTGTGATGAACAATTAGACACTCTGACTATGGTAATGAAAATCACAGTTGTTTATTCGTAGAAAGGCAGCTCCCCTCAATGAAGAATGTGCATCAAAAACAATAAAGCCACATTACATTAAACATACAACAACAGAAAAAAAATGGTGTTATGATATTGCATGTTCCCTTGTATACGTACACATATAAATTCATTACAAACATTACCATGCAATGACATAAAACCATTAAAAAGAAAAACGTTATGGTTTCTGTGGAGTATTTCTACATTCAGTTCTTTTCTTAGATTTAACTCGACATTATCATACAGAATAAAATTCTCTCTTTTTTTTGTTTTGATTTACAAACAGGGCATAGCAACAAAATATGTAAAAGCCTGTAACAGCGTATATGTAGTTTTAATGACAAAAATAATACACGGCTTGAGCCGATCTCTCAAAACAATATTCAGTTATTGTAAATATAATTTTGAATGAGTAATCACATCCATCAACAAATTACTTTTAACACAAGTAATTATTAAATTATCAATAAACACTAGACATGCTGCTACACTAAAAATTGTCGTTTGTTCCCCGCCGTCTACAGTATACAAGCCATTGATTGAAAAGCCTTTTTCTTCTACTACACCTTCATTTCATACAACAAATCTAAAACCAAAATCAGGAAAGCACATAAGAACATTACACAGCTACATAATTGTTTTCACATCAAAATCGCATGCCAGCATAGCATTTTCTTCGGATATCTGTATGCTTCCAAACGTGTCAACATTCATTCATTCATTTTCAAGCCCTCCTGGCCAGTTCCACTCCATTAATTTTCAAATCATTATCCTGCAAGCAGACATCATAATCGCTTTTAAAAAAAAAGTCGAATTCCGCAAAAGCAGAAGTACCATTCAATACAGCTTTAGCCCGCGTAACCTTCGCAACAAGCAATTCCAGCTGCAGAGGGAGATCTACTACACCTGACAGACTGCAAAAAGGCGTTTGACAGAGTCTGGTGCAACAGGAGGTGCTATGGGTTATAGAGAAGTAATGTTACACCAAAACGAAAGATTTCCAACACCATCCGGCAACTGTACTCTGAAGCAGCTAGAGCAAGGTGCCACTGGAGAATGGTTTCAGACGTCAGTTGAATCCTTCAGGGCTGCCTTAAATATCCAACATTTTAAAAACATACTCTTGAAAACAATCATAACTGACGCACCTGAAGATCACGTCTGCATAGTCAGCATCAGAGGAGAACCCTAACGAAATGTCGATGAGCAGATGACATCGCTGGTCAGGCTGGCAGTGAACAGGACCTCTCCGATCTTTCTGAAGGACTGGATGAAACATCCACAACACACGGCATCGACATCAGCGGCCAGAAGACCAAATTGGTCGGCCAGCCACAACACCACGATCC
>JADBJO010007667.1:105000-108842 GCA_016801955.1 Conus betulinus | reverse complement strand
CACACACCCAAACACACACACCCAACACACCTCGACACCACACCACACAACCATACACACACACACACACCAAATACCGCAATACACACATCTGAATACGAACACCTATACCCACATACAAACAAACAACACACTCGCACGCAGCGCACGCACCCACACACACAACACACACCCCATCACACACACATATACACACACATACACGCACACAGACGCGCGCGGCATGCACCACACTCACCCGCACTCACACGCTTCACACCACACACACACAACACACTTTACACACACACCACAACACACACACACACACACACACACACACAGAGAGAGAGAGAGAGAGGCCGTGAGAAGAGGAAGAGATAGAGAGAGAGACGAGAGGAGAAGGAGATGAAAGAAGAGAGAATGAGAGAGAGAATTTTTTTTTTTTAAAGTCTTGCCCATTATATACAATCTCGTATCCCCTTTGCACCTTTGCCACATCTCTCTCTCCCTCTTCAAACATCAAAAGCGATAATCATACAGACAAAATATTTCTACACACACCACACACACACACACACCACACCACACACACACACACACAAACACACACACACACATATACACACACATACATATAAATATATATATATATACTATATAATATATATATACATCATAAAGGGCCCATGTAATACTGGTATCCAGACACATCATAAAATTGACTAGCTGAATGACAGCATAGGTGACTAACGGCAATTCATTCAAAAGGCCCTCTCCCGACATCTGGGGATTCTTGTGTCAGACTCTCGTTGTCTCATTTCTGCAGGAGCAGTGGGAACTGGGAGAGGTTCACCGTGGGTTGGACACGGGGAATATGAAAGGAGGGGCTCATCAGTCTTCACCCGCCGCTTTGACCTTCCCTAACGTGAACCAGGCGCACGTTTACTGCTGGAGGACACAGAGACAGTTTCCAAACCGTTAAGATGCAACGCTACGATTGGTTTCGAATTAACGACTGTCAGTTCTGCTGACGAACTCTCTGACTATGTAAATGCAGGCTCCTGTGTCTTTAAGTCATGCCCAAAGTGTTTCTCTTCCCGTGTACTGTCTTGGGGCCACCTTCGAGAGCAAGGGGTCCGCACGTTCCTTTGTAGTCTTTGACCCGTCGCGGGACTGGTGGAGATCCCCGTATTTCTGTGTACTGTTAGCTCTCCTCAGGGAGCTATTGGTACTAATCTTTCTGTGTACTGTTTGAGCTCTTTTCTGGGAGCTGGTGATCCTAAGGTTTCCATGTACTGTTTTTACCTGATGATCTCTGGGTACTGACGTTCCTCGTGTTGATATGAACTGTCTGAAGCCTTCCCCTAAAAACCGGTGAGCTGGTAATCCTCGTATTTCTATGTACTGTATCAATTCTCCTCTGGGAGCTGATGATTCTAAAGCTGTCGTGTACTGTTCAAGCTGTTTTCCGGGGAGCTGGTGATCCTCGTGTTTCTATGTACCGTCCTAACCCCTCCTCTTGAGAGCTAGGATTGCCATGTTTCTGTGTTCCCTCTTCCTCCAGGAGCTAGCGATCCTCGTGCTTCTGTGTACTGTTGTAGTCTGTGGAAGCCGGTGAACCTAATGTTTCTGTACACTGTGATAACCGCTCTTCTAAATGCTTGTGATCCTCGTGTTCGTATGTTCTGCTTTCAAGGCATTGTGAAAAAGGCTGGTGATCCTCCTGTTTTCTCTATAATGTGTGTGGAAACTCGTTGTACTGACATTTCTATGTACTGTCGTCGTCCCTCCTTGGGTGTGTGGGGATCCCTCTGTCACGAAGTCTTAACCCGTTTGTCCACTGTGGCAGTGATGAGCATGACTCATTTCCCAGTTGCTCCATTGTTCTCCATTCTTTGAGTGGATTTCAACGGTGAACTAGGGTGAGGGGCGGGGGTGGGGTGGGGATGGGGGTGGAGGAGGATGGTTATGCGTGTTGAAAAGGCGACGTTGTTGGAGACCTCCTGACCTCTTTTAGACCTGCAACACACGCCAAACGACTGAAACATAAGCGGACAGTGCGGCAGCTGCAATTTCTTACCCCAGACAACGTTTGATAGTTATGGAGGGAAAGTGAGCGCCAGGTCAAAGAGTTCTTCAACACAGGCGTTGTTGTTGTTTGTTGCTTGTTGCTGCTGCTGCTGCTGCTGTTTTTTTGTTGTTTGTGTGTGTGTGTGTGTGTGTGTGTGTGTGTGTGTGTGTGTGTGTGTGTGTGCGCGCGCATACGCGCGCGCGTGCGCGTGTGTGTGTGTACAAGCATTAGCTAAAGTAGAGCTGAACAAGAGACGGTTTCCGTCTTTGTGCAACTGCAGTACATGATGCAAACATAAACATTAGCCGCGCCCTCCGCCCTCCTCCCCCACAAAAAACAAACAAACAAACAAACAAACAAAACAAAAGCACCAACAACAACAGCAACAAAAAACAACAACAACGACGACAGTAACAACGACGACAACAAAGCAGCCAGCCAATAAAGCATGCAAAAACCCGCGGTGACGCTGAATAACGGATCTGAATTGAAAGCTTATGCTGGTAAGCGTCAGCGTGTGACTTTGCATTAGCGGTCTAGGAACGTAGAAGGAGATAAGGAGTAAGAGAAGAAGAAAAAAGAATTAATACCAAGATGTAAAAGAGAAAGCGGGAGACGAGAAGCAGGAAAGAAGGAAGAGGAAGAGGAGGAAAAGAGCAGAGGTGAGAGGAAGTGCTGATAAAAGACGAGAAAGAGAAGAAAGAAAGAAGAAAAGAAAAAGAAGAAGAAGAAGAAAGAAGAAGAAGAAGAAGAAGAAGAAGAAGAAAGAAGAAGAAGAAAGAAGAAGAAAGGAGGGAAAACAGGAGGGAGAGGCAGAAGAGGAATCGCTTACGTACACCAGTGTGCGATCAAAGCAGAGCGCCTACACTCCCAAAAGAACCCACGGTTCCCGCGAGAGGAAAGGTGATGGACGACAACTGTTCAAAGGGTTTGACTCTAAGCTATCGCTCTGCCTCTGTCCAGCTGGTTCCCTTCTTCCTCACCTCTGCCTCCGTGTCTTTTCTTTAGCTGCTTCTAAATCATGTGCCCCCACCCTTCCTTCTCCCCTGTGGGTTCCAGGTCAGAGCCCGACGGGTGATGTTTATGCTAGCTTCTAGCGTGTCCTATCACTTCTTCTTCAGGACCGTGTGGCTGACCCCTGCCGTGTCTGCAACTCCTAGATGACTGCCTGACCGTCGGATGTTTGCAATGCGCCCCAGTGTTGATGAGTGTATCTTCTGCTGCATCACTTTTGTCTTCCCGCCCGTCTCTGAGCCTGGCAGCAGACTGATTCCACAGTTGACTGGAAGATGTCCAGTTCAGTGGCTGCGTTGATGTCCATGCAGGTCCAGACGTTCTCCAGCATGACAAAGGCCACTCGTGCCGAACCGATTCTTGCAGCGATGCAGTGACGTTTGGATCCCTCCTCCCTTCACCCCCTCCCTTCCCTCCCAATCTGTTTGTCAGTCGCACTTCACGGATATACAAAGGACTCGACCCCCTTATCTGCGTTGCACCAGCTGTAACGGAGTTGTTGCCGATGATGCTAACCTTCACGAGTTCACTGGTTCCTCGTGTTGATCCTGAGGCATGCATCCGCCAGTGTCATGAACAGGTAGCGAGCAAAGTCAGGATCTTTCACCCGTTTCCAGAATGTCCACTGTATCCCATTGTTACCGTCTGTCGCGGTGGTCCTCATGATCCTGTCAGTGACCACAGGAAATAGGAAAGGTGACAGTAGACACCTATGACAAACTCCGGCTTTCATTTAGAAACTGCCAGCTGGTCTGTGTGAGCAATTGTGCATGAC
>JADBJO010007667.1:92500-100000 GCA_016801955.1 Conus betulinus | reverse complement strand
GATGATTATGATGATGCTACGGATTTCCATTTCGGTCTGAGACTACATGACAGGGCTGTACTCTACGCTTCCTTTCATAATATATCCCGGCGTCAACCAGGCCCCCAAGAGATACAGGCACCTGCAGTGTTGGTCAGCAAATTGAGCAACACACTCTCAGAAACGCATCCATTAAGTGGATGAAACTCGACTGTGTGGTCCCAGTCTTCCCCAACTGAGTCCGCAGCAAACTCAACTCTGGGTAGGAGCCGGTCGGGGCAAAAAAACCCACATGACTTCACCTCCCAGCCGGGAGTCCGCGATGCTAACCACTTCTTCGCCACGGCGGCTGGTGCAACCAGAAACTTACAAACAAATTACAAAACAAACTGTACGCGTTGCGACCTCTGTGGTCTTCTCTAGGCCAGAGACAAACAACATTTAATGGAAACACGTGGAAACGAAGGACACAAACAGACAGTCACACATCTCCTCAAACTGGCAGCACATTCATTTTCATTTCTTTTTTTAACCTGGAAGTAATTTCCGCCTGCAATCATCACACTTTGACTTCAGATGTAACCGTTAGAAGCCAGAATATTCTCAGCCTTTATGAGGAAAGCGCGCGCGCGCGCGCCCACACACACACACACACACACACACACACACACACACACACACACACACACACACACACACACACGCACGCACGCGCGGGCGCGCGCGCAAACACGCACTCTCACTTGATGCTGAGGTGACGTCTGTCAGAGGGTTATTCCCCTGAAGGCCGGATTCGCCCAGTTAGAATCCAGACCATTCTCAGCCGAAATGAGGGTGATGTCTGAGAGCTGGACTCGCCCGATTAGACACAAGGTAGCTGCCTTTCAAAGGGTGATCAAAGGGAACGTGCATTTCCCCGATTAAATACTGGGGCGACGGCTTCTCTAAGGATTATTCGCCAGCCACCCGATGATGAGATGCCAAGATGGTGGCTGTCTGCACGCTATCCAGGGAGAAGTCAGCCTCGCTCCAAACCAGAACGTTTTAAAATTCCTCACACACACGCACGCACGCACGCACGCACGCACGCACGCACGCACGCACGCACGCACACACACACACACACACGTACACGCACGCACACACACACACACATGGAAACTAGCATCCTCACTAGAAAGTGTCAACGATTGTCATATGGTCTTAATGTATATTTTTTTGAAACGTGACGTTAACAGTAAGCAAAGTACGAACATTCATTTCGTTCCATGCACTATTTATCTTAACTAAATAACTGCATAGTTCATGATGGCAGTTGATTTATAGGGCCCTCATGTGTGAGCTGGGTATCCTTATGTTAATGTCCTATGGCCAAGTGGCTCTAGTGGCAGTGGACTGCTGCGACAGGTTCACCTTGAGTGGGGCACAGCATTACAGAGGACGGAGCCGATCCTTTTAAACCCACAGCTGATTTTGTTTTTTAACCTGAAGTGAATCATATACCCATGTACTGCTGAGTAATGGGTAAACCATTGACTTCCGGGAATAGCCGGAGGACGTCCGGGAAAGACCGGAGGACACTGGGAAAGACCAGAACCAAGGGCTCTGTGGGCTGGCTCCCCACTTTGACTTCAACATGTGGCTACTAGAAACAAAAGGAAAAGATGCTCCCAGGATTCACCGAAAGGGGGAGAGAATGATGAATCCATCGGTGCTCAACCAATCACGACTGCAAATCCCAAACGGACTACGAACATGGACCAATGGAATATCCATGTGTGCTGTGGAAAGCGTTTCGCTACCACCCGTGGCATGAAGATCCACAGAACAAAGATGGGATGTGTGAAGACTCATCTGAATGAGCAGCAGCGCACTGCATCAGCAGATAAGACGTCGGAAGACCAAGGCCAGGATTTAAACCACAGTGCCAAGGACATCCACGCTGTTGGTTCGGATGAGAATTTTGCACAGGCCCTCGATGCCAGGCGCCTGAAACTCAACCTGCCACGAGCAAACGAGACTGAAGATTGGGAGAGAAACTGGATGCAAAAATCGTCCAAAGACTCGATGCATTGATAGGGAAAAGCACCCTGGAACACAAACTAGCCACATATGGGGACATTGTGTATGCCCACATGTAGAGACGCCTATGGAGCAAAACTACCCAAAGAGAAAACACCTCCAAAGAAATCCAGACGCCAAGAAGAGATGGACAAGATCAGGGTCCAAAAGAAAAACCTCAAGAAGCAAATGAAGACTGCTCTGCCAGCTGAAAAACAAGGCTTGGAAAAACTCTGGGAAGACCTGAAAGCAAAACACAGCGCCCTCAGCAAAGCGGAATCTGCGAGGAAGAGGAAAAGCAAAAAGAAGAAGACACAAGAGCGTTCTTCAGAGACCCCTTCCAGTTTGCCAGAACTCTGTTCGAGCAGCCAAAATCTGGGACCCTAAGTGTGGACAAAGGAGTTCTTGAGCAGCATCTGAGAAAACACATACTCTGACTCACAGAGCAAAGCACCACTCGACATTCAAGGTCTGGTGTGGCCAGCCAACCCTGAGGAACAGTTCAATGACAAGCCTCCAACGTTGGCGGAAATCAAGAAGGTGGTCGACAAAGCCAGAGCCAAATCATCACCAGGGCCAAACGGAATACCTTACCAGCTGTACAAGAAATGTCCCAAGCTGCTGGAGTGGCTCCACAGGCTGCTGCGATCAGCTTGGAGAAATCAGAAGATCAGCGGCCGGTGGATGACGGCAGATGGTGTGTACATCCCCAAAGAGCAAAACTCAAGTGACATCAGCCAGTTCAGGCCAATATCACTACTGAACGTCGAAGGGAAAATCTTCTTCTCTGTCATGGCAGCAAGGCTGACCAAGTACCTCATGGGAAACAAGTACTTGGATGTGTCAGTCCAGAAAGGTGGCATTCCAGGCGTGGCTGGCTGTGTAGAACACGCCACAATGATCTGGGACGCAATCCAAAGAGCAAAAACAGAAAAGAGAGACCTGGACGTAGTGTGGCTCGATGGCAAAACGCATATGGATCTGTACCCCATGAGATGATACAGTTGGCTCTTAGATGTACCATGTGCCAAAGAACATCCGCGACACATGCTCAAGAAGTACTTCAATGGCTTCTCAATGCGCTTCTCTACCAAGGAGTACACAACAGATTGGATCAACTTGGAAGTGGGCATTGCAATGGGCTGTGCAATTTCCCCAATACTGTTCGTGTTGGCAATGGAAGTCATCTTGAAAGCAGCAACAACAAGCAACGCAAGACAAACAGACCTTGGCGATGGATACAAGATAAATCACGGAGTCTCTCACTGAGGAAAGGAAAAGTGGCCGAATCTGTGGTCTTCAGTGTTGCCAACCAGACCATTCCAACAGTACAGAAGAAAG
Organism: Conus betulinus; assembly: GCA_016801955.1. Classification (NCBI taxonomy): domain Eukaryota; kingdom Metazoa; phylum Mollusca; class Gastropoda; order Neogastropoda; family Conidae; genus Conus; species Conus betulinus. The sequence goes on along the minus strand of JADBJO010007667.1, from coordinate 96,619 downwards.
AGCCAGTCAAGAGCCTTGGAAGATGGTATGATGATACGCTGAAAGACACACAAAGAGCAAAAGAAACCAAACAGATGTCGGAAGAAGGCTTGGAGACCATTGACCAGTGTGGGCTCCCTGGCAAATACAAGGTCTGGTGTCTCTGCAGTTCATGCTGATACCAAAGCTCCTATGGCCTCTGATGATATACGACATCTGCACCAGCATAGTGGAGGCAATGGAATCCAAAATCAACAAGTTCACAAGGAAATGCTTTGGTGTCCCACCCTGTCTGACTGACATAGCGCTGTACTGTCGCCAAGCAAAGCTGAAACTACCACTGAAATCCATCCTGGAGGAATATAAAGCAGGGAAGATCAGACTTCAAAGCATGCTGGAGGACTCAGGAGACAAGGTGGTTGAAGCAATCAAGCCCCAGCTGAAGACAGGCAGAAAATGGAAAGTTCAAGAGGCGATGGATTCTGCAAAAGAAAGTCTCAAGATCAGAGAAATAACAGACACACACAGACCAACAGACAAGGACTGGGGGTGACCAAAACTGAATGGTGGTCAAAGGCCAAAGGAAAAGCCAAAAGAGACATGATGATTCAGGAGATGAGAAAAGAAGAAGACCAACAAAGACTCCAAAAAGCAGTCCAGCAGAGCCAGCAAGGGCAATGGACAACGTGGGAGAATGCACTCCAAAGAAGTCTCACTTGGAATGACATTTGCACATGGCCCTCTCAGGATCAGCTTCATTCTCAGATCTGCATATGACCTTCTGCCTTCAAATGCAAACCTGGTGAAGTGGGGAAAAACAGACGATCCTTCATGCCCCCTTTGCCATGAAAAAAAAACAGTGGAAGCATGTCCTAAGCTCATGTAAAGTAGCCCTGGCTCAAGGAAGGTACACATGGAGGCACAACCAAGTGCTCAAAGAGATTGTACAAGTAGTCTGGGCTAGTACCAACACCACAAAAGGGAAATCAGGACTCCAAAAGCACCCGCAACATTCTTCACGGCAGGAGGCAGCGAATCATGGCCAAGAACAACAGTGCCACTCGGAACATGCAGGCAGAGTCTGCTGGACGGGGCAGATGACTGGGAGTGCACAGCAGACCTCCCAGAATGGAATAGTCACCCAGAGATTATCAGCAAGAGTGGCATGAGACCAGACATAGTATTACACTCTCAGTCAACCAAGCAGCTGATCATGATCGAGCTCACGGTGCCATATGAGAACAGAATGGAGGCAGCTCAGATCTACAAGACTGAAAAGTATGCTGATCTGGCAAACAGCCTGAGGAGAGAAGGCTATCAGGTCAAAGTCCTCACTGCAGAAATTGGAGCTAGGGGGTTTGTGGGAACGTCTGCATACAGCCTCATGAAACAGCTCTCAGTTGCAGGGAGGGAAAAAACCAAAGCCCTGAAAGCAATGGCAGAAGCGGCAGAGAGGTGTTCAAGCTGGATCTCTGGTCAAGGAGGAACAAAAGTGAACTTCATAAGGCTTAACTTTCCTACAAATATCAGGTGTCCCTGTGGCTCAGTGGTTAGTGCGCGAGTCATTAAGTGGAAATGAGCATGTCCAGAAGGGCATGGGTTCGAATCCCAGTCATGGCTCATCCCCCAAGATGGGGAAAAAAAAAAAAGGGCAGAGGGACATCCGGAGTCATGAACCGGGTGTGGCCCAACCCCCCTAGAGTGTCAGGAGATAAGGGCCGAACACTCGCTTGAAGGGGCTTCGCCGTCAAAGCCCGACCCCACAAGCAGTTCGGATTCATGATTGACAGGTCTGCAGACAAACTCTGAAACCCTTTGACCACGGTCTCCTTGGTTAGCAGTGAATATTTTAAGTGTTCGTAAAAAAAAAGCTGGTGATCCTAATGCTACTACGTACTGTCTTAATACGTCACTAGGAGCAGGTGATCTTGATGGGTCTATGTACCGTCTTCAGCCTTCTCTAGGAGCAGGAGATCCTGATGTTTCTATAAACTGTCATAACCCTTTGTAAGAGCTGGTAGTCCTGGGATGCTCGGTCTCACCACTTTCTTTGAAAACCTAGGATCTTCATGCTTTTATGAACTGTCTTAACTTTCTTCTGAGAACCTCGTTCTGTATGTACTGTCTTTACCCCCCCCCCCCCCCCCTCTCTCTAGGAGCTTGTAATTCTCATGATCCTATGTTCAGTCTTAACAATCGTGTGGGAGCTGGCGATTGTCATGAACCTAAACTCTGTTTCAGATCTCCTCTGGGTAGTAATGCCAATGTCCCATTTCCCAGTCGCTCTGCTGTTTTTCATTGCTTGAGTGGATTGCACCTAGGAACTGGGGGGGGGGGGGGGTATTGAATTCCACGTGATATTTGCGTGTTTTCAAAGAGACGTTGTTATAGACGACCTATGAATTCTTTATGTGCGTGTTGTCTTCCGTGAAAGCTTGACGGAACTAGCAGATGAACAGGGTTTGCGCGTGGATCAGTTTTGATTCTTTTGTGCTCAGGACATTGTGTCAAGTCTTTTACAACAACACTTGACACTATCTGTTAGGGCAACAACAGCTATTTCGTATCCCAGCAAACGTGCCAAGTGGATGTAGTTCTTTAGCAAATGCGTTGTTGTTGTTGTTGTTGTTGTTGTTGTTGTGGGTGGTGGTGGTGGTGGTGGTGGTGGTAGTAGTGTATGTGTGTGTGTGTATGCGCGCGCTTGCGTGTTTGTGTGTGTTGTGTGTGTGTGTGTGTGTGTGTGTGTGTGTGTGTGTGTGTGTGTGTGTGTGTGTGTGTGTGTGTGTGTGTGTGTGTGTGTGTGTGTGTGTGTGTGTGTGTGTTGTTCAAGCAGCAGCAAAAGTTGAGCTGAGCAAGAGACGATTTTCATATGCGTACACCAGCAGTCATTGCTAGCATCTAACGCATAACGAAAACATAAACATTAGCTGCGTGCCCCCCCCCCCCCACCCTCCCCAACTTCCCAAATTATACAACCAGCGAACCATCGAAACAAACGAAAAGCCACAGTACCATCGACGAAAAGACCTGAATTAAGTGGTCATGCACGTAAAGGTCAACCAACGTGTGATATCTCAGCGGCAGTCCATGAACGTAGAAGTAGAGAAGTATGAAAAGGAGAAAAAAAAACAGTTGAAGAGGAGGAGGGACAGGAGGAGGAAGAGGAAGAGGAAGGGGAAGTAAAGAACAGAGAAGAGGAGGAGCAGGAGCAGAAGAAGACGAGGAGAAAACGAGAGAAGAAGAGGAGGGGAAACAGGAGGAAGAGGCGATGGAGAAATCGCTTACACACGCAAACGTGCGATCAAACCAAAACCATGTCGACCTACCAAAGGATCCACAACCAGCAAAGGGAGCGCAGGTCATGGACGACCACTTGTCTAGTGGGCTAGACTCTGGCCCATTATTTTGCCTCTGTCCGCTTGGTTCCCTTCTTCCTCAGTTCTGCCCCGGTGCCTCTTTTCCAGCTGCCTCTCAAACGCCCCCACTTTCCTTCACCGCTGTGGGTTTCAGGCCAGAGCCTGATGGGGGATGTCTGCTACTGGCACCTGGAGGATGGGCTCTATTCAGCCACCACGTCCTCCTCAGGATTCGCGTTGTATGCAACTCCTGCTCTTTGCCGCGAAAACACCGGCGACCCTGTGGTCACCGGTGGTGGCTCGTTTGTTTGTTTGTTTGTTTGTTTGTTTGTTTGTTTGCTGTTCCATCTTCTCTGCCGCCTCCGTGGCGTCTCACCCACGCCGGTCATTCTGACCCCCCGGTCCACATTCAGAGCCCGACCCAACCGGCCAGAGCTTCGGCACCGCCAGTCTTCCAGAGAGCAGTCAATGGTCACCGGATGTTTGCAGTGCACTCCAGAGAGAGAGAGAGAGAGAGAGAGAGAGAGAGAGAGAGAGAGAGAGAGAGAGAGAGAACGAGCGTAAATGAGAATAGAGGAAGGGGGCAGGAGCAAGTGGGCAGATGAAGAAGCGGAGGAAATGTTGCGTTAACAGTTTCAACAGTTTCCAGAACATTTTCGTAAAGAAGTAAGGAAGCAAGGCACCAAGACAATGTAATCGTTACATTGTCTACCAGTAAAAGAAAATTTCTCTTGATCAGGAGGAGTTTTACAGTTGTTCCCAGACCACTTACGTCTGTCTGATG